>SCLD01060162.1:0-15845 GCA_004367895.1 Oikopleura longicauda | reverse complement strand
TCACACCCTAGAATCATAATGAAGGGAGATGGTCGAGAGTTATACAGCCACGAAAATTGTATTTTGCGTAACCAAGAGCAAGCAAGATAAAACGAGCTTCATAAAATGTAGAATTGGGCATTAGATGATTAAACACAATATTTGCTCAATTATAAGAGAGAATTTGAGAAGAGACTCAGACAATAATCACAGGCAAAATAGTGTAAGTTACATTTTACTGGTGTACTCTATTTTTAATCCCGGATTTAATTGCCGCTAAAAATAAATACTAGGTTAACTACAGTACGTCGTTCGGGTATTAGACTAACCCTGTGTGACTTTTGCGTCAAGTACAGTCAAACACTATTGAAGTACTCCCTGTGTATGGTGACAGTAGGGGCTAAACATAAATAGCAAATAAAAAAGCAAGTGAAACATCAAAGACTAATGCTGTCTTAATTCACATGGGATTAACCGTGTTGGAGCGGAAACGCAGTGTTCACCCGGGTTCATGACTAACTACCGCATATCTACTGTATTTGGGCAGCTGCAAAAGTTAAATTTCAACTTTACGCTCATAATCAATCAAAATCGGACAGCCCCCGCATAGGCAAGCAATAATCCCCTTTGATTCGGCGCTGGAAAACAGCTGATCCTGGCTCCGGTAATCCGGTCTAATTATTGATTATGATGTCCGGCATTGGCCAGACAATGTTAGTTGCTAAAATGAACCCTCTGTCATGTAGAGGCAAAAAATCAAGAGAAAAATATGTCAAGTACTATCGCGAGCCAAAACCGATGTTGCAGTGTTACAATGGTTAGTAACGCCCCCCATGTCACACACTATCCCATATCGGGGGCCGAGCGCGTTTATTTCCGCTGGCCGTCACGATAGTCACGGGCGATATCAACAGTAGACACACTACTGTAGTCTGAGTCCCAGTCGATCACGTTAATGACAGTATGTCGGGAAATGACAGAGTTGATTGAAGACTAGCTGATATACTCTTCTGAATCGGCCAATATTTGACTAAATTTCAAAAACTACTTAAATGATGTCCTGCTTGACAGGCATGCAGATAAAAATGTCATAATAAGTGGTTCACTGGCCCTGATTTTATAACTGTAATTCGCAGTCTCTGTCATTCACATTGTTGTCGAACCTGAAGCATAAATCATTGCGCCTTTTCCGGTCATTTCTATCTTTATAGCACTCTAGTCGACCATATACACGCACGCACTCACTCACCCACACACACACATACACACCGTCAAAATGAAACATTTATGATTAGACTGAACAACACTAGGGGCCCAAACTAACGGGGCCATTCACGTGCGGTAAGACTGGGGCTTTTGTTCACCCTAGCGCAGAAAAAAATGGACGAAATAGATATTTATTAGCGAAACACGAAACAACATGCCACGATCGAAGAGAAAACGGCGTTTTACGTTTCGCCTGTGCCAGCGTAAGTGTGACATGTAACGCGCACATTCCCACAGAAGTGCGTCCCCATTCTACTATCGTAGGGGCTGTGTGTGTTTAGGATTTAAGCTTTTTTGATAAAGAACATTTGTGCCATTGAATTTGCCTGTTTTTGTCTTCCGGTAGTTATTGTCGAAATTCAGAATGTATTCCGTTATAGATAAAACTCATCTATGTGCTCAAAAATGACGCCAAAAGTAACATTAGCAGACCGTTTCGTGGGAGCAAAGAAACTGGCCATATGGCGAGTTTATATGGCCAGAATACAACAATATCAGCGTCCCGGAATTCATTTTTCTTTGAAGTGTTTTTTCTTTTGAAATAATGAAACGAAAATCCAGATGATATTTTATTGGCCCCGTCAGCGTACTTTATTCACAATGGGCCCAAGTGGGGCCACTTCAGACTGAGTATAATTCGCTTTTTCCGCATTCACTCGATACACTACATGTGTGTGTGTAGACTACTTGGTCCACCGCGCCGTAATAGATTCACATTAATCAACAAGTAGGAAATTGAAATCTCGGCTCGGGACCTTTGATATACGTCCGTTTGAACACTAACTATCAATAGGTAGCTAAGTGTGGCCAAGAGTTAGAGCTCATTCTGTGGGTTCCACACTGGGTTACCCGCCGACCACAGACACATTGAATTGATTCAAACGGAGGCGTCAACTCAAACGTAAAGCACGTCCAGAAATAACTACGAACAAATCCCATTATAACAGATGAGGGACTTATCTCGTATCATTATTTTCAATTACACTTGGACGACCTTCGCGAGTTTTGAATCACGGCCATTTTAGTACATTTATTGAGTCTTTAATCATATCAGAATCGTAACATATTACGACCGGAATTATTTTGTGCTCCGCCCAGCGTTTAAAATCCCACTGGTATTGGCGTATAGAGACTTCCACGAAGACGTAGATGTCGGCTTGTATTGACACCTAGGTTCAAATTTGAAGTACCCCACTACTACTACCACGTCTCGATCTCTCTCTCCCCACGCTCAACCCCATCTCATCGTCACAAGTATTGACCTGCTTTCAGAAGATCGCCCGATCGCCGAGAGCAAACAGGCAGAGAATAAAGAAGAAAATATGAACGGATTGAGGGGCATTTTCAAGAGGTAAGACGCAGAGTAAAATCAGAACCATTTTTGTAAGTTAGTAAGAGACAACAAGAATAACATTACTGACCTTGCGCGCTGCCGATATATGGTAAACATGACTTCCTGCTAAACAATAACTTTTGTCCTTTGTTCAAGTAGTCAAGCCGCACGTCTTTTGTCTTTTTTCACAACTTGATTTTGGACGGTTTTTTGGAATAGAGAGAAAAAATGGAAATAATAGTACCGGTATGTTAAGGAAAGAGCCCGACCGATCCGGTGACGGAGAGAAGCATCATCATGGGCATCATGAAAGCTCATTAATCAGATCGAAGAAATATTATTCACAACAGGTAAGAAATGACTGTGTTTTGCACATTTGCATTATTGATAGCGTGGGACTCAATCATCGCCTCTTATTCCGCCAGTTTTGATCTCCGCCAACTTGACTCACTTTTTTACTGACGCTATAATTGTTCCCATTCTCACCCCACGTCTCAAAATCAGAGTACAAATTACTATACCGAAAATAGATAAGAGATAGAGATACCACCAGAAAAATTGAAAACAAACATGAAGCTGTTGAAAAAATTACACAAAGCCGGGCGTCATCTATTCGATCGTGAGGATCGTGATCGATCATCACGGCCTAGCTTGACACGGAGCAACTCGTTTATAGGGATGGTGGTGTCTTGAGTTTATTCTCGATCACTTTGTACCACTTGCGAATCATCTTTGTTGAATTACTTTTTGAAACCCACATACACAGATTTGGCCAACGTCAAAAAGAGAAAGTCAAGTCTGGCCCGAATCTCGGCCTTTCGCCACTCGGACCTTGATCAGTTTCGGGTTCGTCAATGAAATGTTGTTTTTTCTGCATGGCTTTAGTTCAAGTTTTAACCAGAGATTGTCAAAAAAACAATCATAGACTACAATGATTTTTATACGTGCATAAATTGACGAACTCCGGGATCAGTTCCGCGAGTGGCAGGAATCGAACCAGATGATATCATCATACTCATCCTCATCGTCGGCTTCCTCCTCAGGATTATCCGATTCATTTCAGGATTTGGCCCAGAGCAGCCACAGTGGCTCCGGTCATCATCACCATCCGTTCAACAACAATAACCGGTACGGCTCATTGTCCCGGGCGACGTCGCAGTTTGAGCTTGATTATCGGGAGCAGGAAAACTGTTTGAACAAGCTTAAAAACATACATACAGATACGTTGTTAGGTCATGTTACGTTTTACACAAATTCTTGGTTTTATGATTGTGAAAAAGAAAGTCACAAGCTAAATATATCCCAGTTTTAAAAACAGGGGTAATAATTTGTCCGAAATTGGACGTCGGGTCTTTGATAGAAATGATTTATGGGTTAACGCTAGTAGTATTATGTTGTATGTTTTAACAATTGTCAAACAACATCGCCACAGTTAACATCACCAACACCGCCGCCACCACCACTACCAGAGGCACCGCCAACGCCAAATCGCGCACAAGCGCGGCATCGTCGCAAAACCGAAACGTAAGTATACGGATTAGTGTAAAACGACGACGCGTGAACTTCGTCGTATTCCATTTTACATCAATCATTTAACACCCAAACCATCATAAATCATCGTGTAGATTAACATTTCTACTAATTTAGGGATATCCAGGCTGGTTTTTATTTTGAGACTTTATTTTAGTTTGTTTTATTTTTTTGTTTCTTTGGTTTGAAAATAACCATCAATGTAAAACCAGCTTGAAGTTGCCCGCTCATTTCATGAAGCGTCAGTACTCATCCCCATCAACGAGTAACTTGTAAGTAATCGCATGACAATTTGGGATGAGGTGTGTGTGTCGGAATGGAACACATACTCATCATTGTATTGTTCCATTGCGATCACAGCCTCGCTGCTGCTTGGCCAGACAAAAATCAAAGTTTTTGTTGAGGCTGAAAACATAATTACGGTCACGCTCTTCTACCGACGTCTGGTTCCTCCTTGGTATACCCTGATTTATACAAATCAAATTTGAAAAAGTGCCACTTTTGACGTCTTACTGATCTATCAGCTAGCATGCGGATATGCTTCGATGAACGTGTAGGTGATATAGCGATGTTTTTTCGCGGAGTAGTGTGATATAAAAAGTCAGTTATAATTTGTTCTGTGATTTGCCGCTCATAACAGAGAAGTTAACTTCATGCGTCCGAACACGAGAGTACAGTCGTAATTATGAGTGTGCCACCGTAAATTCGACATCGGAAAAATAAACTAAACATGAAATAGTTCAAACAAAAGAAGTGAAGCCATTACAAAGGAACGTATGTGCGTGGTATTAATGAGCATAGAGAAATGTTAAATCAAGGTATTTTTGGCCTACTATGACTCCATTTAGTTTTACGTTTACATTAGATGTTCAATCACTGCGCCGTAAAAATGCAATTAAAAAGTCGAGGTAAAGTCTTTGCCGTAAAGAACAACTGTGCCCACACACACACACATATCAATATATATATAGCGTGCAAGTAGTAGGGGTGAATCCAGATCTGTTAATCGCTTTAGAGACTTGGTGTTAATATTTTTGGTGTTCTAGCGGTGCGGGCGTTTATCCAACCACCTCCAGTTTTCGATATATTTATGTTGAACTGTAGATAAATGTTAATAACTCGGGGCCCATGTCTAACACCGGACCAGTTGGATTTGGCGCACACTTGAGTTGAACGTGCCAGATGCTTCGCGATTGACCGTATTGCTGTTAATGTGTTTTGGCGTAATACGGTTCACCAATTTGCGCTGCATTTGACGTGTAAACATGCCCGTCAAGTCTTTTAAAGTTTAAATTTATTGGGGCTTATAAGTGACATCGTTTACATTTCCAACGTCATTACGGAATCCCACTCGACCCTCCTGAGCGAGAGGTTGACGTCGGAGTTTAGCTGATGGTGGTGGTGGCGAGTAGATTTTAAATGCCCGCGGCGCTTGGAGGAACCCCTTTGCACCACTTTTAGCTCTAATCATCATTTTCACACACACACAGAACTCTGATACTGAAAAGAACAACTTCGGTTTTGGTACATTCATTAATAAGTAAAACGTATTAATGCCAGAGACATAATCATTAGAGATTGATCAGAAGATTGGCACCATGCCCAGTAATTGCCCGCAGGTCAAATAGAATTAAACGAATTAGAAAAAAAGAGAAGCATCAGGTCCAGGTGATAAGCGATCGAAACCGCGCGAGGGTAGAAACAGAAAGACTTTTTTTAAAAATTGACCAGAGTATAACGACAAGGGGGAGTCGAGACGTCAAATGATGAGCATCGCGCCATAAACACAAAAGCATGGCCATTTTTTCGCTTTTTGCCGAGTGTAGGGCACCGCTACAGAAACATCGCATTTTGCACTATGATTCCGATTCGGATCTGGATGATGATATGACCGATGATTTGATCATTTTGAATAGTGCACGGTCCGATTCGCGGCGTCTGTCAACGCGACGGTCGTCAAAGGTGAAGGTAGAGGCCAAAGTGACTTCGACAATGGCCATGGTTGCCGATCTGAGAGAAGGAATGGTGTAGTATTGTTTAACAGCTGACCTATTGACACGCACCGGCCGTGAACACAACTACAATGTGTTGGACACATTGTTTGACATTGGGCTTGGGGGACTAAAGTCAATTTTCTAAATTGAAAAAATGAAAATAGTAGTTAACCACGTCTAGATATTGTCACCGCTGGTCAAAGGTCAAGTAACGTAATAGTTAACTGGATCTGATTTAGACAAAAATAAGCGCACTATGTTTGATACGGTTCCATACAGTTCCATACGGTTCCAAATCTATTTTTAGCGTTGCATTGTTACACACATACACCCACATTAAAGACCCAGACGAAGACGCACCAATTGTACCACTCAGAAGTGAGAAGAAACAACTAAATCACAGAACCACCCGGACGTTGCCACGAGCGCCAAACAAAGTAAGTTTTTAAATATACTTTATTCGTACTTTAGTACGTGGCGCGAATGAATGATAGTTTGCGTCAGAACAAGCAGTCTCATGTAGCATTGTCTGTTTTGCCAACAAAAAACTATTGGGTTAACTCAATTCGGGTGTCTTTTGGTTGATAATGAAATCTAACCGGCGGGCTTTTTCAAAAAGACAAAAAGAATTTCCCATGGTCAAGGAGGGGGCCACGAGCAAATAGCCACCAAAGGGGTGAATCGATCATTGTTTCGCTCTTATGTTAATTCACCCGTGAATTCGCCATTTTTCTCCACTCGCTAGCCCTAAATCAACCGAGCGGTCGTTTTGTTTTCGGCCATTCCTCGAAAAAAAGTACAACGACAAAAAGTAAATGATTAATGCTTGTTGAGCTAATATTGATCACGTTATGAGAGACACATTAACGCAAGTGATATACCAATGAGAAGGATAACTGTTCTATTCCCGAAAGTAAGTAAAAAGAACGTGTCAAATTTATGCGGAAGAATGTGCTAAAGACTTTTTGTGGCCAAAAAAGGCTAATTTGATTGTTCGGGTTCAGTAATTCATTGACTTTCGCGGGTACTGACGGTGGTGCTAAGGTGGTGCTGGTGTTGTCTGGGTCTGTTACACACGAATTGTACATATGTGTTTCAACTAAACACCAAAATACAGCTTGGGACAGTTGTTGGGGAGATGATATTTTTGAGTCACTTTTTTGTCCGAAATGAACTCCCTTTGAACTTCCTTTGCCAAAGGCTCTGTGCAGTTTTTTCTAAAGTCGATAATCGTTCAGAAAAAAATTAATTGTATCGATGGCGGTAACCATTATACACACACACATCTATACTGCGTGAGTGCATGGAGAGATAACAAGCAAACACTATTTATAGAGAAAAGATGGGTGGATAAAACGTGTACTCATTTATTAACGTCATAAATTAAACAATAAATTGTCCAGGTCGATTTTATATTGTGCGTGTGCAAACCCAAAGTGATGAACACCAGAGTTTTTAAAACGGTGGCGTCTGTAAAATTAGACATAATGTGAACTGTACACGTCATTTTATAACTCCAGAGCATGACTGTCATGCTTATGTCAACGATGGTGCAGATGGTATTGTTTCCGAGCCTTTAATCTTTTTTGAACCACTTACGCGCCAATAAATTCGACGGGCAACTTATGCAGTTGACTGCACGATCAGACATGTGCTACTAGAGTTAAATGACACGTGATCCACCTTAGACGAGAAGAAGCTGACATCATCTATTTATTTCATGACTGTAAAAACTGGCAGTAAGCTAGCTGTCTTCCTCTTTACAAACATTATAAAACAGTTGCGCTTTGATTGACACACACATACACTCATTTCTCACCCTAGAGTCAGAATTGCTCGTCAGAGGGGCCAAGATTTGAGAGACAAAAACGGGCGTGAGAAAAGTCAGAGAAAAATGGCAGAGTTTATCACGACTAGTATTGAGCTCGAGACCGACTTCACCACCACCAATGACCCCGAGCCAAGGCCAGTTATGAGACTAAACAGTGGGAGGCTTGGGATTGCTTCTTTTTCTGATTGACAATTTTTAATAATTTTAATCATTCCAGCTGTGAATTAAAATGCAATCCCCTGCAGGCGTCGGGGTTCGTTTGACCAGCACATACCCTCCCCGCCCTCTTCACTCCCTACCAGTCCCCGCGAGGCCCAAACCACTCGACATACTTTCACGGGCACGGGTCTCGAAAGTAGTCGAGGTGGCGAGCGTCAGTCAGGGTTCGTCAAGTTGATATGACGTTTTTTCTCACTTTTAAAGTAATGTTCAATTTGACCATCCCCATGATCAGCGACGGAGAACCTTTCGGTATATGGTGACCGAGCAGTTGATCGGGCAACGGATTAGACCACGCAATGTAATAATGAACTTATATCTCCAATCAGTCATCAAAAAGACACCTGTAATTGCTTGATGTTGTCACAGTTTAAACGGATCAACCATTAAAAAACAGATATTGACCGTTCATTCAGGAGAACCAGTCGCGCGAGTGGCACAAAAAGTACCCGGCCACTTACGACGAGATAAAAACGAACAAGAAGGAGGTGACGCGACAGAATATCATACTGGAGATTTGCAACTCGCACAGCGACTTCTACGAGGATTTGATTCATGTCAAAAAAGGAACTCGTGTTAGAAGTGCTTTCGGAAGCCTCCCACCACTGCCATATTTGGCCATTGAAAAATTGGCCAAATGTCAGGCATCGACTATAAATCAAATGTTTATCATGGGGTGAAAGTGTACGTTCGCGGACTTGAACTATTTGGCAAGTTGGACTCTGACACAATTAGCAATTTGTTTGGCAATTTGGACGAAGTAATACGGGTGAACGATGGACTTGAGGACGAATTGAACAAACTGCGCGACGATAAAGGTAAAAAGTCTGATTCTTTGATGATTATGATTCCGAAAATATTGACATTAGCATGTACAGTCGAAATTACGTCGTCCACCGGGGGGAAGATTATTGACGTTTTTTACGTAAATTGTTCAAGGTCAATTACTCATTGCAATTTATTTTGCATTTCAATACTCATTAAGGGTGTGGCTATTAAAAAAGTTACACTCCAAATATTGTGTCTCTTTCTAATAATGAACTTTTACTATTTGCGCGAAATTTCCCCCGTGCTCTAAAAGAGCACTTGCTCTTTGTAAAAACGGAAGTGTTTCTTATTATGTCATTCAGGCATCATTAACCACATCGGTGGTGCATTACGGGACTGGGTGCCAAAACTGTCGTGTTATGCCGAGTATGCGCGTGGACTCGTGCTCAAACGTAAAAAACTCGAGGATTGTTTCAATGAGGACAAGGTTCAGGCGTTTCTCACCACGGCCGAGAGCGCGAAATTTGCGCGAAAGCTAACGATATGGAGTTTTCTTGATGCGCCCAGGTCGAACTTACCGCGTTTAAAACTACAGGTAAAACTTGTCTCAAGTTCGCTTTATTACTACTATCGTTCGTAGTTGGAACGATTGCATAAGAACACGCCAAGTGGGAATGAAGATGTCGATCTACTGCCCGAGGTGATTGATCGTTTGGATCAGCAAATCAAGCAGCTGAATGACGCCATCGCCGCCGCCGAGTTTCAGTCGATTGTAAGTTCAAACTTAAATTAACTTTTATTAGCTTTTAACGCAATTTTCTGCTTCGCCACGCACCTAAACCAGTTTTAACCTTTGTGACCTTTCAGATTTCGACGCTCCATCACAAGAATCAGACAAATAGTGATTCTGTTATTCCCTATGATGCCAAACAGCTGTTGTTCCGGGGCAATGTCAAGTGTAAGTGAAAAAAATGAAAATTGAACTTCAGCTGCTGACGTTATTTTATTAAAACTGATTTCTTTCAGACAAAAACCGCGTTTGTGAACTACTCCTCTTTGACACTTGTGTTGCTATTGCGAGACAAAAAGGCAAGTCAGAACGCGAACTGCTAAAAGTGGAGGAGCTGACGAGTTGCAGTTTAGGAATGATGTTTTCACTTTTTTCTAAATTCGAAATTACCTTTCTTTAATAAATGCAACAAGATTAACATCATTAACAACAGAACAACCAGACCAATCAGAATCGAAACTCGCATTACGACGAATTTTACCCTCAGCAAAATTAATAATGATACACGCACAAAACTTCACCGATGCAATGACGTGGGTGGACGAATTCAAAAAGGCCAAAGATGCCTATGTTTTGTGGACATGGTGCGTTATTTATAATTCTTTATGTTGTGACTTTGTTCTTTAGCACCAATCCTACCGTCGTTCGCTCCGGCTCCACCTTGACCACTTCATCCACCTCAACCGCCACCTCATCAATTTCGACAATGTCGACCGATTTCGATCAATCCGAAAGTGGATCAATCCCTGAAGTGCCCAGTCGACGTCCGAGAGACTCGAAAATGGAGCGACCTCAGTCATGGGTGGCCAAATTTTTCCCAGGCTCGCGACGCAATGAGCCTGACTCGCCTCAGCAACCGCGGCGCAAAACAATTGATGTTGCTGGTGAGTGTGAGACTTCTTTGGCCTAAGAACTTGGGACCGGTGGTTTCAAACACCATTAAATTGCATTTATGACGGTCATTACAATTGTTCCATTCAGACAAAACAAACACAGAAGCCATTAACAAGGCCATTTCTTCCTCGACAAAACCGGCTTACACTGGCTCCATGGTCAACCTCTCTGAAAACAGTGACTTTGAACCGAACGAGCATTTAGCCCCGATCAAGGTCGAACGCTCGCCATCGTCGGTTTCGGGCACGTCATTTGCCTCATCTGATTCCGAAGGTTTTATTTTAAAGTCTCAACTCGTACTAAAACGTTGTTCTAGGTTTCGCTTCATCCTCCCTCCACATGAGCCGCCGGACGGCCATTTACACGAAGCCAAAACTTGGCGGATGCGAAGACGAGCCCCTCGAGGGTCCCACTGTTCTGCCGATTCACTCCGACGACTTGCCGCCACCGCCCCCGCCGCCAGCACTACCGCCGCGACCGGTCAATATTCACATGGAACCGTTGATACCAGTTTATGATATGGCCCAGTCGCGGCCAATTCCAACGGCAACGTGAGTTATAGTTTAATCTCGCTCAATTAGAAACATGTTTCAGTATTGGCGTCATTGAAGAGCATGTCGAGCATCAAAGTACGATTGCATTGCAAGAGTCCGATGAAGAAGATGATGATGACGAGTCGGAGCAAGAAATTGAAAAATCGGGTTCAAGTTCGAAAAATAATACGGACTCAGACTCGTTCGATACGCCCGAGAGTTTCGATTCAGGCCACCCAACTTCGCCAACACGCGATCAGCAAGGCATGGACGAAAATGATCTGGAGCGCGAGTTCCTTAAAACCATGTGAGTTCTTTAAATTTAATATAAAAAGTATCCCACTTTCAGGGATGCTGACGTCGACGCCATCACCCCGCGCTCCCTGGCCCTATCCGAAATGGGAAGCGAAGTAGACGTCGACCAGAGCATGAACTCAATGTCGGCCTTCAATGACGGGTATAAGTCGCTGAATATAATCGCAAATGGGCACATTGAGCTCGACACTAACGTTGACAATATAAGCGATTCGGGCACTGATTCATTCTCCGAGCAAATGGTATGTACTTTAGATAAATAGACGAAATCTATACCACTGAAACAGGAAGACGAACTGGACGCGCTGGCGTGTTCCATTGTAGGCCATGCGATTGGACTGGTTAAAACCGAGATGTCGTTGCCACCAATTCCATGAGGCAAAATGCTTGAACATTGACAAGAAACGACACAAACTTACAAACACACATGACACACTATGAACAACACTGTAAAATATATGACGTACACATTCAATTGCGTTCTTTATTTTGGTTGTAAACATCCACAGTTACTTATTTTGTATTTTAGTTTCTGACTGACCGGTGTAACATCCGATTAAATAAGAATCGAATGTAAACAGTAGCTCCAAACGTGTCAAACACAAGATCACTGTTCATCATTGACTATTTTTATCATTAATGAACGTGTAATGATGATAAATAAAATATATGTTATTTATTATGATACATAGACAATGTAATAATACGTTCACATAAACTGTATAAACCCAAAATAGCCCATCAAGTCCAATACAAGGCTTGTATTACAAGCAATAAAATAACAAGCAATAAGCATTATTACAATGTTACGTAACTGGACTTATTGCACAAGCGGCGTTGTGAAACAATAAACTGCGTTATACACTAGTTGAATGTCGATGATTTTAAAATAATAATAAGTTTTGACAGACATATTTGTTCTCCACGTGTGTTATGCATTTATTCAATGAAATTAGCTTTATAAAGAACGCACTGTGATTTTGATATTCAGTTGCAGTTTTTGCGCCGAGAATGAGACTGTTGCCGGTTTTATTGCACCTGTTTAATGCGTATGAGAATGATACGCTGATTCAACAGCAACGTGGACCAGACAGGGGGATCGTCTGCGGGTTCCTGCGGGTTTATTATAAAACTGAATAGTTTGTATGAGTACATAGAGGAGACGACCCCCTCGATTAGACAGATCAGGTCGGTTCCGTAAATCACGGAAACCATGGTTCGATCAAGAGACACTTGGTCGTGTTGGCCGTATTGGTTTCAAGGAATTTAATCAACGCTTCAAGGAGCTTGACGTCGGCATTGGCCAGTCACAAGAGGAGCAGTTTCGCGTCTATGCCCGCGATTGTCACAATTTTGGCACATGTCGTGTGGCCGATGGCGAGACCAAGGAGAAACGGAAATTTACCAACATGCTCGATTTAGCCGAGACATGTCCCGATGGACTCTCTGGTGAAAGCTGGAACTTTGCCGACAATCAAGACGTGACGATTGGCAATGGGCGTGTAGTGATTCTCGACCGGAGTGTCAACGTCCGTCATCTGGTGATTACTGATGGCGCCATGTTGATTTTCAAGGACAATGGCGCAAACACGCCCGTCATTAAACTGCGCGCACTTTCAATCAAGGTCACTGAGCAAGGTGCTCTTTGGGTCGGCTCACGTAGTTGTCGTTATCAAGGTTTGTCAAAAAAATTAAATGTTGGTCGCAAGTTCCTCTGGGCGGCGCCGGGCGGCGTGATTGAGTTGCATGGAAAAGAAAAGAAATCGTGGACGCACTTGAGCGATCATTTGGTGCGCAATGGCATCGCTGCTGATGATCTCATTTGGGAGCAGCATCAACGAGCGGCGACACTGAACGGTAATCGTCTAGTGTTTCATGTGTTGAGCGCCGAGGGTGACCTGCGTGACACTTTTGCATTGAAGAGTGGCGCAAACAATTTCGACGATTTGCGCATTTGGATTGAATACTATCACACGGATAACAACGTTTTTGCATTCTGGACTGATTTTTATTATGAACTCAACAGCAACTTGGAGCGCACGTTGTCACCATTTATGAACACCGGTGATCTGAGTAATATTTTACGCGATTCCAGTATCACTAAGTACACACAAATTGCTGGCGTTTTCAATGTCAAAGGGCAGTCCAAATTTGCCGCCCAGCGTCCATCGGGCTCCCAATTCCACTCGGGACTGAATACTTTTGTTGGTCCCGTTGACTTGGAGGGCGAGAAGTCAGGCTTCGATTTCGGCATTGAGCTTATCAGCACATGGCCGTCTGGTATGAGCACGAGTGAAGTCGATCAAATTGTCAGAGGTCAAGCGTCAAACACTTTCAAGCAAAACTTCCGTCAAACAATCAAATACTCATCAAGCCAACGTGGTCAAGCACCAATCATTACCGTTAAAGATGATGTTTCAAGCTGGCTCGTGGGCGATAAGATCGTAATTGCATCAACAGGTTATGATGCCCGTGATTCGGAGGTTTTCACGATCACCCAAAAGATTGGCCGCAATCAGCTCAAACTGGATCGAGCGGCTGAGTATACCCATTGGGGACGGATTGACAGCCGCACCGGTGTTGATCAACGCGCAGAAGTCGGCCTGTTGAGTCGCAATGTTCGGTTTTATGGCGAGATGAGTTCTGACCGGTGTGACTATGCGTTTACCAGAGAAGGAATTGATCAGAACAGTCGTAATCATTTGCAGAATTGGTGCGAGTACTTTGCGGACTTGGAAGGCGTAGATCGTGATATGCATGGCGCGCATATGATCTTTACGGAGGACTTTGACAATGTTCACGTCAGTCATATTGAGGTGTTTAATGCGGGCCAACCGCGTCTGGCCAGATACCCAGTTCACTGGCATCATGCCAGTTATGTTGGAGCAAAAGGCGGTTACGACGATCCATCAAGTGCAATCTCCGTATCTATTCACGATTCATTCTCCCGTTTTGTCACAGTTCATGGAACCCACGAGGCTATTGTAAAGGACAACGTTGGCTATAACTGCCATGGACACGGATACTTCTTGGAGGATGGATATGAAAGCGAAAACTGGATCACAGGCAACTTAGGTATTCTAGTCAAGCCTGGAATTATTCTCCCAAGTGATCGTCACAAGTCGATTTGTAAGCAGACAGGTGATGGCTGGCCTGGTGCAGAGAATCGCTGGGAACATGATCGCATGTGCGATGGTCTGTCCGTTTTCTGGATCTCGAACTTGAACAATTACATTCACGACAATGCTGCCGTTGGTGGCATTTCAGGATTCTGGTCATTCACTCACTCGGCAAACGAGTTTTACCAATTCGATTCAATCCCCGTTGACCCACAGAGCGGCAAACGCGAATGGCGCAACAACAAAATCTCCGCCTCTTTCCATGGTTTCATTATGGACGAAACAGTCAAAGATGATCTGCCCAGTCAGGACAGTCCTGAACCGCAGTTTTCCATCAATGGCGCGTCATGGAAAGTGGATATGCGCTCTACCAATGGCGTCGCGCCGCCTCCAACGCAACGACCGACCGCCACCGATACAAGACCCCAATTCTGGGAAAAACCAAATGGCAACTGGGCGCGCTTAGAGCTGAACGGCTGGAAAGTACACCACACAATGCAAAAGAACTGGGCACGAAATGCCGATATTCATCTTAAAGGATGGCAATTCTCGGACAACCGACAAAACTACGTGGTGAAAGCGACAACTCAAATCTATGGCGCACAGAAATCAGTGACAGACTCCGTGTTCGTCGGCATGACGCGCAACACCGGCCACCGGTACTGCTCGACCTCGTTCTCATCGCCATCGGCAGGTCACGACTTTGTCGATATTGCTTCGTGCGGAAGTCAAGTTGATCGTGTCAAACCAATGAACATGGCCAATTTTCCGGGTCGCATCAAGACAGCAGCGGCGTATATTAATAATTGGTTCAAGCCACGAGGTGATGTCTACCGTAACTATCCAGCCGACAGTTTCTATCCCACCCAGGGTTTGGCAATTATTGACACATGGACACTGCAAGCCTTCAAAAATAATCGTTTCTACGACTTCTTCTCTGCTGAGGGCGATGCCTATCGTAATGCGATTGGCGTGATGTACAGCAACAACTTATATATCAGTCCAAAGAATTGTTTCATTAAGGATCAATCCTTCTTCAATACTCAACGTCACGTTCAAATGGGCGTACTGGAATGTGAAACTACTGACTGTGCTAAAAATACGTTTGCTGCCGCCTTCGGTGACAATTTCGGCTCACCAGCGCGTTTCCGCGATTTGGCTGATGGCGAAAAATCAATGGGTTATGTTGATTTGGATGGTGCTTACAATAATGGTCGGGCATCATTCGTCTTGGCGCCAACACTTCTGACAATGACAACTGGATGTAAAAATGT
>SCLD01060052.1:0-15847 GCA_004367895.1 Oikopleura longicauda | reverse complement strand
TTTCAAGAGTATAACGTGGCTTAGAGGCGATGTAAAATGTTGTTTAGAGACAGGGTCCGCCTTTAGTTCCACCTCCTCTCTCTCTCACCACTCTCTCACGTTCTATATTAATACGTGATGGAGGTACTCTACGTGAGTTGCTGTGGGCCAAAATATATTAATTTTATTATTATGGTTCAAAACATTCAAACGCCAGCCTGGGCCTTTACAGCGATAAATGTAGCGAACATAGCGCCCGGGAGTGACCTTGAGCATTTATAACAACGCGCGAGAGAGACAGAGGCGAAAAAAGGAACAGCGAGTGAACAGAATAAATGTTTGTCAAGTGTGGCTGTTGCACGGAGAAAATATGGCACTGCCCCCAAGTTAGATGACGTCACTATTAGAGAAGGCTCGATAAGATAGATAGAGAGTCCCTCATTTGTCACTCAACTTTTTTCCGTCGAGATGCACATTTTAGTATAGAGCGAGAGAGATAAAGCTGTCACGTGGCATACACGCTGACTAAGTAACACAGTATAGCGTAGTATGCTGAGTCAAAGGAAAAACGAGTCGTCTGTAGGCTGTAGAATAAGAAAGAGAGGCTAGCGATGTGATTCACACTCAGTATAGAGCACAAGCTCACTCGCTCGAGAGCGAAAAGAGAAAGATAAAAAGAGAGAACTTGAGCTGTTTTCTGTAATAATTGTCGAAATAAATTGTCTGTTAACATATAAATGTGTTCAGTGACACAATGCCCGGCATATCAAAACCACAAATCTGCGGGCTTGGTCAGCCGTTGCTTGACATCACGGCGACTGTTGGCGAAGGTGAGTGAATGATTCGGATTTTTAAATTACAACAATTAAATACTGATTCAGGTTTTCTCAATCGACACGGACTTGACTCGAATGGATCCATTGTCGGCACCGGATCCGAGCATGAAGACATCTTCCAGGAGATTGTCAACTACTTCCCCGTTGCCATCTCACCCGGTGGCCAAACGCTGAACACGATGCGTTGTGTAAAGGTACACACTTTAAAGAATTGAACGAGTATTTAAATGTCGCATGCTTTTTCAGTGGATGCTGGGTGACTCGGCAAACTGCGTGTTCACGGGCGCCATTGGCAAGGACGAGTTCGGCCGTTTGCTAATGAAACAGTGTGACGAGGCACGCGTCGAGAGCCTGTTGTACGTTCAACAAGAGGAGCCGACCTCGACCTGTGCCGCGTTGATCAATGGCAACGAGGGACACCGCTCGATGGTGAGCCATCTGAGTGGGGCGAACACTTATCCAAAGGATTATCTCTTACAAGGTGAGAAAACCCATATCTACTTGCGGAATAGTCACTTATATCCACACAGCAGCTTTAAAAAAAATGTGAGAGCACACTTTCGACCATCTCAAAAGTCTCTCCATTTTTGATGCTGTTTACAGTTAGACCCCCCTCCTAGTCGTCCATTAGTACTGTACGACCAAAACCACAAAAGGCCTATTAACTCGGATTTACTCGAATAATATAATAAGTGACTCAAAACGATGAACATTGTTAAGATGGTACTTGGGAACGTGTTACCCAGTCGCAAGTGTACTATACTGAAAGTTATCTTTTGACATCGCCAGATGGACCCGCTTGTATGGAGGCATTGGCCAAAGAAGCGCGCAAAAACAATAAGGTCTTTTATAAGCACCACTCAACTTTGCTCGGTCTTTGCACACCTCTATCCATTATTACAACATGGACCATGTACCATTCAAACGGTACAGTGTGTGTGTGTACAGTAGACGCGAGTGAAATCAAGCGGTGCTACTTGCGCGGACAGTGGGAAGCTTAAACTTGTCTTTAAGATCTTTGCCCTTAATCTGTCGGCGCCATTCATCCAGCAGTTCTTTGCCAAGCAATTCCGTCACATCGTCCAGTACGTCGACATTATCTTTGGCAATGAGACCGAGGCGGCCGCCTTTGCCGAGCACAATGGCATGGGTGACGCCACAATTGACGAGATTGTTCTCGCCATGGCCCGTTTGCCATCGAAGAAGGATACCGAACGAATGGTGATCATCACACAGGTTTGACTCTAAGAACATAACCAACTCCTAACACAGTATTTAAAGGGCGCTGATTGCACCGTCGTCTGCCAGGGCGAGCGCATCACAAAGTACGCCGTGCCCAAGGTGGCCAAAGTGATCGACACGACCGGCGCCGGTGACTCCTTCTGCGGTGGTTACCTCTCCCAATTGATGCTTGGCAAGGACGAGTTCGACTGTGTCCAAGCAGGTCACTATGCCGCGTCAGTCGTCATTCAACGCGTCGGCGCGACGTATCCCGATAAGGCGACGGCGTTGGCAACTTGTAAGGACGCCCAGACTGTCGATCCAAACAATAACAGCAATGCGACGAGTAATAGCACACAACAGCAACAGGGTCGATCAGTCGTCAGCTAATGGCGACTAAGAGACCCTTTTACACTATTTTTTTTGTTCCCGATCCCACCATGTTCTAAATTAGCCCGTAATCATTTTTTCGCATTAAACCTAAATCTCAGCTCCTCCCTCTCTCTCTCAACACCAAAACTATTTTTAAATCTAGTTATTTCTTGCTCTCTCCCACCCTTAACCCCAAATACGATTTAAATACCATGGGCAGTTTGATCATAAAGTGATCGAGGGTCTCGTTATAACAAACAAAGAAACGTACTTTTTTCCACTTTTGGCTGGTTCTCATTCACACGGCCGTGAACGGAGCCAGCCAAAAGGCGGAACAAACATAAAACACCACCATCAACAAACCCCAAACAAAACCTGTGCTCAGTTCGGTCGTCAACTTAATATAACATGCGTAGTGGGCGCGCTGAGTGAATCTGACGTCTAGTCTGACCGCTTTAATAATCTATACAACATGAAACGGTTATATTGGCCAATCACACGTCACTTGTCGCCATCACACTGCAATAATATCGTCACTCCAAGTCAGGCTTCTTCGAGTCGGTCTTATTCCTTAGTGGGCGTTTTCACAATTGATTGTCGGATTGCTTAGCCAATTAAAACGACGCCGGCGTTAATATCCAATCAGAGCGCGGCGCGGCCTAGCTCCGATGCCGTCCAATCGCGTAACATATCACCGGGGCGTGTTATTTTACTCAACAAAAAACGGGGCTGGATAGTTTGCATGGTACCCCGGCAGCGACTGGTCGAGCGCAGTGACCTTTTTTCTGTCTAAGCGATGTTTAGATTTTGATTTTGTTTTTACTCGCACTCTTCTTTTTTTGGTGAGGTATAGGTTACTACTTAGTTTTTACTTAGCTTTTTATTTTTGCCAAATTACACTTCAAAGTGTCGGAATAATTTTTACGCGGACTATCAAATGATTTATCAACTTTTCACACACACACACATTTATTTGTTTCAAAACGAACCTCACCAATGGTTAAAGCGACACTTTTGGAACCCGCTTTACGCCATTATTACGTTAAATTTGCAAAGCGTCAGGTGGGGCCAATCAAAAGGCAGAGTTCACAGTACTGGCTTCTGATTGGCCACGCCTTGAACCAATCATCCTCTACTGCGCTCCAAAGCCGGGTACTTATCCACGTGGGACCTCTGTTACGGTGGGACGGTCTCATCGGACCCGATCCGTCTGATTGGATGTTCGTCTTGGTTATCTCGATTCACTTGTGCCTCACACATTAAAATGCGCATGAATGCCAAACAAAGCGCGACCGAACACAAATCCCCGTTTCTACCAAAACCTATAACAAACATGTCCTTCTTTTACTGTTTTTCAAACCATTTAAAAACCGACCAGGATTTACTTCCGAGTCAAAATACACACAAAAATGTGTTACCAAACTACTACTACTACTTACTAAGCAGTCAGCATTTATTATTATATTCGATTTTAATTTCTCAAATTCTAGTTTTTGATGCAAAAATTTGGAGTTTTTTTTCATTCGTACACCAGCACCACCAATTTCGAAATACCCTTCCAAAAAAAACCAAACCAAAATGTCTGACTTTATTCTTAAAATTAGGATAATCTTCTTTTTCTGCAGCAACACAAACTTACACAACCACACTACAAACACACAAAACACAACAAACAACAACGAACTCCCATGGTAAACCCTACTACACACTGGTGACACCACTTCTAGACTACGCCACGATATTTTAAGTTATAATAAAGTTTTATTGTAGCTTTCGATATAAACACAAATGGGCGTGTTATTTGCATTTGCCGCTGTGTCTCATTCGTATGGAGATTATTCCAGAATATTTGAGGAGGAAGAGGAGAAATTGTATTTGAACAGCATCGTTGTGTTATGTGAGGAATCATTTGTTGGTCATGTTTTTTTTATGTCCGATAAGCATTGCTGACATTCATCGCTGATTCGTTGATGCCGCCACCCCCGATTGTCGATTGCTGAGGGGCGTGACTCGAGTAAAGGGCCAGTGGGCTAGTAGGCTAGTAGGCTGGCGTATGGAATTGAGAAGACGACGCGTCACAGACCCCCTATTGTCAGTGTGCCATTGAAATTTATTCTCTTGGAGTGACTTATCGGGCCACAGCGGAGACAGATCAAATACTGAATACATATCAAAAACTGAAGCGCATAAATAGCCATTTGACAACTACTACGTGAAGTCAAAATGGACAACAACAGAGAACTATGCAGGCATAGTCTATACCCATTTCAACAACGTCAACGGACGAGCAAGAAGCGCGGACCAGAGAAGAAAATCCAAGCCGGCGAAAAGTGTCGCGTCTGTGGCACTCAAGCGACTGGTTTCAACTATGGCGCGTTGAATTGTAACCCATGCAAATCATTCTTTCGCCGCACCGTACTCGACAATAATCTCTTTCGCCAGTGCGATCCGGCCCAGTGCAAGCGTGATATAAAACGATGCATCAGTTGTCGATATGCGCGGTGTATTGCAGTGGGGATGAAGCCGGATTATGTACGCCAATTGCGCATTAAATCAATTCAACGACGCATCGACAAAATACCAAAGAACAAGCAGCTGCTCAATTTCAGCGCGACGTTGGATCCCTTTCAGGAGCATTTTCTGTCGACTTTGGAAGGCTTCTGGCTAGTTTATCGTGATTGTGGAACATCGACCAATGATGTCACTCTGATCACCTCGGACAATGCCGTAATGCAACGGACCGTGAGTGATGTCATTAGCTCATTCAGCTCGAAACTGTCCGTTTTCAAACTGCCCAATAACGATTTCCACTCAAAACTCGAAGGATTAGACTATGTCAAGGATTATGTCGATTTGCATATTAACATGATTCGCGTTTTCTTGGAGGCGATCCCATCAATCCGATGGCACGACTTACAAGAGGAGACGAAGAAACGCGTCGTTCGTTATGTCGCCATGGAAATGCCAGTGATGCGCGGCGCCAGTCGCCAATCGTGTGGTCTTTTGGTTGATAAAAATGCCGAGCAATTTGGTCGAGCCGGGGTGTCGACACAAGTGCTGCATCATGCGTTTGATATTGTCAAGCGTTTCCTCGCGATGGAACCGGATACGTATGAGACGTGTTTAATTGCTGCTTTATGTGCGACCAGTCCCGATCGGGGCATTGATCATCATACTGATTATAAAATCCTGGCCAGTATTCAGGAGACGATCTTTGCCATTCTACGGATTAAATTGAAAATCGATCACAAACCAATGCGACATTTGGCGGCGATCATTGCCTTCTTGCAAGAGTTACGATCGTACTCATTTAATTCAAAACGCGAATGGCTCAAATTCATCTCGCACAAGCACAAAATCATCAGTCGCGTTGATTATCATGCGGCAATGAGCGCCGAGGGGGAGGAGACGAGTAATACGCGTTTTGGCATAAAATATGTGTGTGGAAAACACGTTCGATGAGTTGTAGTACTGGGAGATCATCGTGACTGTTTATCGAAATAATAAATGATTGCTCGTTAGTAAATCAAAATTCATTTTGACATCTTGATCGTCGATGATCGACTTTTATTCCCCCAAACTGGTACAATTTTTGCTGCGGGCGGTAGGAAACAATTGCACCTTACCTGTATGTGGGCCATGTTACGCTTCCAGTACAAAAACTTAATAACTTAACACTTGGAATCGATAAGCGGAGGCGCGTATTGAAAGTTGCGAATCGCAAACGGCCGGAAAACCGTTGAACCGAATTACACTTTCGTTCCCAACGGGCTCCTGGTGACAACAATGACGGTCATGTGCCTAACCGTAACAGTCATGTTTTCGATAGAGAATTCATTTCCGATAGAGCATTTAGTTATGCACGTTAATGTTCAGTCATTCTGTATACTATATACTGAACATATACAGTATATAAGAAAGGGCTCTAGCTATCATTTTTAAGTCTCAAGTTCATCATGACTTCTTTGTTTTTAGTTTTTGTTGCCTTTCCTCCGATTTTCATTGACAAGCCACTCAAATACAAGCCACTGAACCTGGAGCTTCTGGATGCTCTCTCGGATCAAGCGGCCATGATAATAAACCATATGGGTTAGCCTAGTATCGCTTTTAATATACATTTTGTATAAACAACTGAAATTCAGGCATTGACAGCTTCACGGATGATTTGCTCGACGAAGCGGCATCATCCATGCAGTTCAGCCGCGGCGACGTCATGTTTGGCTGGTAATCGCATTGGAATTGTTTCTTGTTGACAGTTCATCGACATTTGCGCTTTTATAAAGCTGAAAATGAACAAGCAGACTAAAAATGAAACTAGCTAGACTTCTTGCATTAACATTCGGTACTGAACATGTTACGATTTTACTTAAAGTAATTATATTATAAATTATTCGACGCCATTTCAGTTGCCTCCAAATGGACTCGTCGCCAGCAACGGCAACGGGCTTTAGGCGGTTATTATCGTCTAACGAGCAGCAAGGAACCAGATTGGGTGATCGTTTCTTTGCTTGGATCATTTTTTTATATTGCCAGCCGCGAGCAATTTTACGTCAATTAATTAAAAGAGAACTGGCAATTGGCTCACTTCAGTAAAATGTCACATGACAAATAATTTACGCTGGATGCGTACGACGCGATGAAAGCTCAAGCAGCAAAATAAATTATAACATCTCTCCAAACCACCGTGTTGCATATCACTAAATGACTCATTGAATTAAATCGACACTCGACCGGCATCTGCTGTATAGGGCGGACAAAAAAATGAGCAAAGTAAACAAGATCATTAGTTTGAGTGCATTCGTCTGGACGGGCTACATAACCAGTGTACTGATCTTCACGCGAACGGTGAGACCGCCGATCAAAAAGCCGTTTTCAGAGGAGAAACCAAAAATTGAGCTCGATCCGCCAGTAATAATTTATAATCGCGTTCAAAAATGCGGCTCACGAACAATACTTCAGGCCGTGCGACCGGTGTTGGAGTTCAATTCCGGGTTTTTGAAAGCATATAATTATTGAATTGAATAATAACTCAAGTCAAAAACCAAAAATAAGTAACATTATGTATGTCGCCAAAGAACTCAAGTTCTACTTGTCGGATGACGATCAGGCAAAGTTCAAAACGAGCATTGACTCATTAACGAGCAATAACGAACGCGTGTTTTACGCTCAACACATTCACTTTCAAAACGTGTCCAACGCGGCCGTCTACATCAATTTCATTCGCGAGCCCGTCTCGCGTTTTATTTCTCACTTCTACTTTCGGCGATATTCGTCGGGGAAGGCGACAAAAGATGGCGCCGCCTTTATCGGTCACAGGTATTAATTTGTATTTTTAAAAATTTATTCCGAAATAGTTTAAATCAAGGCGAACGGCAAACTTGACAATCAACGACTGCATCAGTCAAAACGTTCAAGAGTGCACGCCGACTAAGATCTGGAAGTCAGGCACCATTCCCTATTTCTGTGGCGAGGGTGAAGAGTGTTTTGACCCGTCTGAATCTGGCTATCAACGTGCCCTGCAAAATCTAATCAACTTTCCATTTGTCGGGCTCACTGAGGATTTTGACGATTCGGTGCGAATTGTGGAGAAAATGTTCCCACACTATTTCGACTCATTGCAACACAGCTTTCAACATGTTCAACAGCATGCAATGGAGAATACGTCGACGGGGCACAAGGCGCAACAAGAATTGGCGACTAATGCCACTTTGGCCGAGATTGAAGCTCGAATGCCGTTTGAAATTAAATTTTACGAAATTATTAAACAGCGGTACGCTGCTTTAAAAACGTATTATTTGAATGATGGGCCAGTCCCGCCATTTCTACTTGATTCAATTGAACATTTCAATCAATAAACTGTTCGCCCCTAAAGTGCCATATTAGCGCAACCGATCCAAGTGATCCAGTTTTCCAACAAATGATAATGGCGCGGTTTTGACGATATCTATATTTATAAGTGAAGTCGTATCGACCAAAATCCCGCTAAGCGGTTTTCAATGACGTTTGGTATGAACTTGGGGCGGTGGTGGTGGTGGTGGTGTGGCTCTCAAAAATTAATAATATATGCTTGATTGAACCGAATCGACAAAAAAACAGACCGGACGCACACATGATGATTTTTGATTTTATTCGGCGCTCGCGACGGAACTTGAAATGGTGCGGCGGTGGCAGCCGGTCCGGCGTTTCCAGCGGCATATTTTCCAGATGACCATCATCACGGCTACGATTGCCCCGCCGCCTAAATGATAATTAACTAAAATTGTAATATAAAGCATCTAACTCACATATACACATAATAAACAGTAATCGCTCATGTGAATTGATACAACACGGATAATACAGCGTTTCGCCTAGGACATCACTAAACCAGAAGTGTTCATTGTTGCAATTCAACGGGAATGTCCCTGTCAAGTTTTCCGGCCATAACCGATTCAAATCATCGCTGATATGCGTCGTATTATAAAACTGATACGTATTTAAGCAATATTGTAAACTCATGTACACTTAACCTTTCCTTCTGTGAACACGCGGTTGACTTCATCAAAGTTGTCTATGTCGATAAGTTTAAAAAACTTCTCCCCATTTGCGACAAACTCGGTTTGCACTTTACGCAAAACGACACTTGGCGCGATGTTGAGCGCTTGTCGCTCATTATTGTTCATTATCTTCGTCACGCCCAGTTGCGTTTCGTTGATCATAAGCGCTGTTTTAAGCCGAATACATGTTCTGATGTATTCTTCGTAGGACAGGAAATAATCAAACATGACTTTTAAATGGGTGTTAATTTTGGCAAGCTGATAAAACTCGCATGACCATTTAAATACCCAATCACCAAACCGTCAGTCGCCGTCCGACAGTAACCCCGGCCAAAAATCGTACCCGGTCGAACGGTTTCGCTGAGAACAAGTTTCCCCGTCTCGTAATATGTCGCTGTTCAAAAGGGTGTACTAAATCTGACGAAACTTTGTGGTTGTTACTAGTATCAAAATGCACCCTTGACAAAGGCATAAACCGGAAAGATGCTCTTATCATCTTGCTTTGTTCCTGAATCGGTCGTGTTTCCAATCTGCGTATGCAAATACGGCCACCAACCAGCTAATGATGAGACATTTTCGTGTAAGCATGTCGCATATAAGTCCCTATCTCCCCCTATTTCGGGCACTACCTTTGCAACGAACTGATCGAACAGCGATCCATGTTCGATTGAATTAACTACAACTTAAACTAGAGCATTATCTTCTCAAGCCCAACCTATAATCTCTTGATAAATTGGTAAAAAGCCACTATAGGTGCTGCACTTGGTTTATGATGTTCAACATGATTGCTTTCGAAAGTTATGTAGAAAGAAGATCATCGAACACCCTAACTCGTTTTCGATTGACGCCGGATCGGTGCCGTTGACGGTCAGGCATGGGTGGCCATTATGATCCATGAAGGGAAATGTTTCATACATAATAAAGAAGAACTTAAATAAAATGTCAAAAATCATCATACTTCGACGTTCGTTTTCTCGCTTTGGCGAGTACTAACTTCTGAAAGTGAATTATAAGACGCGTCATCACTGATAACTTATCAGTCATGCGCTACTTTCGTGTCTATCACTTACAGTGAGCTTATTCGGACTTTTAAACAAAAATCACGTTAAAACCTGCCTTGTCACTTAAAATAGAGCGCCACCACCGCAGCGCGACATTATTTGAATATATAACCGGCCCCGATCAATAAGATTATCACAAAGAACATAATCAGTACAATTAAACGAAAAACATGAAACTATTCAAGTATTTGGGTCTATTGACCATTTCGGCCGCTCAAGTCAACGATCTAGATGAGTACGCCGATTATTACATGGACGGGCCGTCGACTAATAACACGGAAATCGTTGACATGGAACGAGGCAAAAAGAAACAAGCCAAACTGGCCGAGCAAGCGTTGCTCCAGCAGCTCGGATTGAGCCGTACTGAGCCACCCACGACAACATTGCCAACGACGAGCTCGTTTGAAGGAACCCGAGCCGTCTCCTTCCGCCAGGGCCAGAAGAAATTCCGACCAGCGAAGAAAAATAAAAAGAACAAGTACAATTATGAGCCGACGACGACGACTACAACGACTACAACAAGTACCACGACGAGCATGTATTCGACAACGACAACTTCGACAACGACAACGTCTACAAGGTACATTTAAATTGCTTTGAACCATTATTGTAACTGTTACATCAGTACAACTTCGACTGATGCATACCCAACGACCACTACGACGACAACGTCAACGTCAACTAGCACGACCACGGCTGATGACAATTCCGACCCATACGCGCCGGCCGCCGATCCATACGCACCACCGGCGGATCCATACACGCCCCAGGAGGATCCCTATGCAGATGGATTCCGCGAGCCCGAGACGACAACAACGACCACGACATTGGTGAGTGATTTGATTGTTTTAATTATTGTTCTAACTCATGTAAAAAAGGACACAACTACGTTCAAACATGGCAATCAGAGCTTGCGTCCCATTCCACCAGCACCGGACAGCGATAACAACAACAATAACTCATATGGTGGCGGTGCAAGCAGCGGCAATGGCAACCCAGGCAACAATAATGTCGAGGCACAAAACCAAGCGCAAAATGACGCCAACAATGCACAAAACTCTGAACAGGTAAATTTGAATATAATACAGTACTTCAACAGCTCATTTGATTGTAAACAATATTCTTCAACTGTGACATTTAGGAAGCTGCCAATCAAATGGCCAATGAGCAGACTGAAGCCGACAATGAAACGGCCAATGCTGATACAGATGGCGATGGCATTGCCGATGGTCAATTCAATAAGCTAAAATGTTGGACGTGTCACGGCAAGAACTATGCCGAGTGTGCAGCCAATGGTCGCGAGGAGAAGTGTCGAACACCACAAGAAGTGTGTTCTATCGAGCTGCGAAAGGTAGTGTTAAAATGTTTTTGAGTATTTGATTCATTAACTAATTTAGCGTGGAACGAAATTCGAACATCTCCAAATGGGCTGCAAACCGGCCGAAGTGTGTGAGCAGCAAAAGGCGCTCAATTTTGTCGGTGGGCGACCCAGCAATCATCAGTGTCGGCCAACGGTTAAAAGCGCGCACTCGCCCTCGTTGTGTCGCCAGTGCTGTTACAGTGTCAACTGTGGTGGGACCAATCAGGAACGTGGTGTTACTTAAACTAGAGTAGATTATACGGCTTGGAGTAGATAAATCAACACCACCTAAAAGGACACATTCTGGAAGCCACAATCCGTTGCCGATTGGGCTGAAGATATGACGCTCGAGATTCCTGAGACGACAACACTGGACACGACGACGAGTGGGACAACGACGACCGAGTATACGACGACTGAGTCGACGACGAGCGTGACGACAACGACGACGACAACTGAGCCAACGCAAACAACGAACTATGATCCAAGTGCGAAGAGAGGATGAAGTTAAAGTTTTAGAACTTGGACAAGTAGCAAAAATAATACCTATATTAGATATTTTTGGTCCACTTCTTTCTTTACTCTCGCTACTTACTCACTGCTTTTTTGTAACGCGTTTTTAACTGAGTTTTAAATAAAATCATTAAATTAAAGTATATTCGATCTATTTGGGGTTTACTGAATGACCTTTGATCTGGATTTAAGTTTTTGACAATTTTCCGGTCACAATCACTGGTGATGCGAAAATTTCTCTGAAGAGGCCCTCTTTACTTCTCTTTATGATCTGAAATTGCCAGAGGCAAAATTAAACGAGCCTACAAAGCAATGAGGTCGGGTAAGAAGGTGTTTAATTGTTCAAATCAGAAATGTTCATATGTGACACGTTTTCTAAAACAGAAAAACATTGGAAAAGTCAAACTCTCGATCAGAGCGCTTGTAGAACAGCGGGCGTCTAAACGCATCATCCCACTTGTTCAGCACATTATTAGCCCCGGCCTTGTCCATCAATCCCGGCGTGGCGCTTTGCATTGCATTATTGAAGTGGACGGGACTTGCATCCGTCACCGCCAATGCTAATGATATCCTAAATTAGAACTAAAACTTCGAAGTTTTACTACTAGTACCGAACGCGATAAGCAAAACTTTAAAAATCATTTTCATCCGTACTGAACGGTCCGCACACGGCAGTCGCTGTTTATATAGAGGGACTTCATCATGTAACAGTTTGTTTGATAATATTTTGCACCAATCTGCTCTACAGTTTTCGGGAGTAGCCTCGAAAACTAGTTCAGCAGTAGACCAGCATACGGTTAATTTGTAAACGATCTCAATACACTAAACAGGCCCATTTGAAATCAGTGAATAAAAATATACAATAGTTTATTGATCATCATAACGATCGTCCGAATAAGGATCGTCTAGCGGTAAATAACGCATTAAAATAAGATTTTTCATTCAACTCATTCACTTGTTCACGTTGACCGAGTAAAAGCTGTATGTGCGATTCAATCCACAATATACTGTCGAGCACGAATCGATGCGTGACAACATGCACCTCGATGAACAGGGCCAATTGCTCGTTCAAATTCGTCAAATCATCGCCACTGAGAAAATCACCGCACTCTATCACCGTTATTGTCGGCATTTCAAGCGTTGGATAGTAAGCGGGCAACTCGACCCGTGTGGTGATGTTGACGACAAAGGCATCGTCATACGTGAGTCGACTTGTCACATTGTAGACGACAAAGGTGGCCTCGCGGCTCAATGCGGCGCGGAGTGAGTCGAGATCGACGGGCCGCGGGGCGACCATTGTGACGCGTATGTCCGGTCGCATTGCAATTAACTCTTCGATCTGATTGTTGACTTGAATACGCTAAAGATTGAAGTACTATCAAACCTCTAAATGCTTCATTTGATCATCGTCAAGGCCAAGTAAACTTGACAGGGCCGACTCGGACAGTGTCCCGTCCCAGTTTCTCATTTTTTTATATTTCGAGCACAAGTCACGAAAAGAAAATGAACGCCGTCGTGTCAGAAAATGACCATTTTATTGCCCCGGGTCCGGTGCGCGTTTCGTGCGTGTGTGTGTCATTTCTCATGGGTCCCGTTTCACTATTTTTACTACAATTACATCCTCTCGTTTCAATCTATCTGTCTCGCCCTTTCTGTTTCGCTCGATTTCGCGACCATTGTTAAACTACACTGTATTATTTAGTAGTGTCAGTCATCGTCAAGACAATTGCGACTATTGATAATTGTCTACTTTACGGCTAACCCGTGCTGGCAAAAGAGGGATAATATGTCATATACAGCTCAGTCTGCTTTATGTATTCGCAGCAGGAGTGAACAAGGGATGAATCCGTAAAATAATGCATGGAATATTAGGATTCGATATTACGTTGATTCTCTTTCACGTTCTCATCTACGTGGTATCTTTTCATAGCTGTTGCTTGAATTTGAGTTTGAAAAGACAGTCGGATGCAATGATTCGAGCGACTTTAACGAGGATCTCTACGAAAAAACTAGCTGGTTTTGTGTCGGTGGTGTTCGAACACTTGTGCTGACAAGAGACACGTGACAAAGAACACATTGGTAAACTGGGTCAGCAACACTGCTCGACCAGTATTCCTTTTCAAGATTTTAGTTTTTCGTCGAAACTTTTAGTTTTTCGTAAATTTTTTTTTGACCAAAATATCAACGCAAAACCGATTTTTATTTTTCTATTTTCGCCTTAAAATGCGGCATACCGTATGCCCTTCAAGTTTCCGTTTTTGTAACTAAAAATGATTCAAATACTCGCTGCCCAAACATGAGAATGCACGGAATTAAGGCAACGAATTAAGGCAACGAAAGAAGGTACACACATACCGTATGTGACATACGTATCTAATCATCGGTGTCAGTTAATAATTAACAAAAGTTTAAAATGATAGTTTTATTGTCAAATTGTATAAACATACATAAATATAAATTGTATAAACAATACATAAATATACATAAGTATAAATTGTACAACTTGTAACACTTCGCGGTTCAAGCAAAGCTGAATAACGCTCGGTTTAGTAATCCTCATCGTAATAGTCATCGCCTCCCCAACCAGCCTCGTCGTAGTTGTAGTCGGCTTCGCCGCCCAACGTACGCGTACCCTCACCGCCGAGAGCGGCATCGGGGAACATGACGGGATCAATGTCGATCTTGACTCGGCATTTGACTTCAACCTCGTTCTGATCGGCCAGATGCTCGAAGCCAAATGAGAGGAAGGAGAACTTCATGTTCTTGCCAACCTGGCGCCAGTACGGTTTCTTGGGGACGTACTTTGACTTTTGGACGGCTGCTTTGACGATGGTGCTGCCCATGCCGCCGGAACCACCGCCAATGACATGGAAACTGGGTGCTGGGCTCATTGTGCCACTGGCATCGGTGAAGGTGACGCGTTGCAATTTGTAGATCAGACCATACCCGACATTGTTCTTGGATCGAACACGACCATGAAGACGCTCGCCCATGTTGACGATGTTGTGATCCTTGATCTGGTTCTTGGCATCGGCATCCTCGAAGAAGAGACATTTGAAGTTCTTCAACAGACTACCGTACTTGGAGTCCTCGACATTGACATCCTCCTGATTGATGAAGAAACCATCGGCATCAATCTCAACATCGCGATCGTATTGACATGTGGCCGAAGCAAGCGTGTCAACGTAGAACTCAATTGTTTCATAGCCAGGCTCGTTGCCAGGTGAGCTCAATCTGACGCCATACTCGATTTTGTCACCGTTCAATGATGGTGCAACCTGACACTCAGCATAGTTCCAGTTGATTTCGATGCCGTTACCATTGACAGTGTAGCCACAGGGTGCGTTCTCAACAAGTGGCGTGGTTGAACCCTCGCGGTAAATGGCGCGTGTTCCCTTGGCGAGTTGTTCGGCGAATGAGTCTGAGTCTTGATCGTTCGTATGGAAGAGATCGGCACGGAAAAAGGCGTTGATGGAAGTAGCACCACAAGTGGTGGTCATGCACGCGGCGTTGTCCATTGAGCAGGTGATCTCCTTGCCAGGTTGCCACAGTTCCGATTGCGTATAACAACCGGAGTCGGGGCTGCCATCGTACTTGGAGGGACAAATATCATTGCCAGATTGATTGCGGCACTGTCAGTTGAAATCGACGAAACCGCCCATATGATTATAGTCACTTCTGAAGACCATGTTCATGTCGGTTCCAACGAGGCTGAGTTTGGTATAGGGTGGCGTAAAGTTGATGCGGCTCTCGTCGAACCAATGAGAGAGGTGCCAAGCGTCGCTGTTGAATATGCCGCAGGTCGCTGGAGTGAACTGCGTGTTGCCATTGACGTCGGTGTACATGAACTGGACGTAGTCCGCATTCTCCCAACAGCCCCATTCTCTGTACGCCGGGCCGTCTGGAGGGCGTACCAAGTGGGATACTTGGACTGCCATTCTCGTGAACTCGATGTCAACGCCTTGACCG
>SCLD01059942.1:0-15850 GCA_004367895.1 Oikopleura longicauda | reverse complement strand
TTTTATAATTGTTATTTAGATTTTTTGTTCTTAATAAATTATTTAGGTGAATGTGCTTGTCCGGTGTTCAAAACAAATCCTGGTTCTCTATGTCATGAATCCGGGTGGCATTTCAATTATAGCTGTAAGTTTTTATTTTATTTACCGGATTATAAATATCTTATGATTTATTTGAATGGTTCGAATTTTGTCACAATTTTTTAAGAAAAAATTCCGGGATTTTCCTCTTGGGTGCTCCATTGATAGTTTGACAATTTGTATATCGAACTGAGTATTTAACTGTATATTTTTAGCCGAATTTGATGTGCACCCAAAATACATAGATTCCCGGTATGCAAGTCCCTATGTATTCTATTACTTAGGTCGTATCACAAAAAGTAAGTAATATATATATATGAAACAGTCTGAGAGGTGTCTATAATAATGTCTCAAAATTTACCGGTCATTTATCGAAAGGCTGGATCGCTTTGAATCGTGATATTAATTAACTTTATAGTATTTATTTACGTCATAAAAATTCTTAATTTTAATCTTGATTATTTCTTAACAAAATAATATTGTTTGTTTTACAGGCCACGACTTGGTAGCAGCAAACCGAGTGGATTACGATGCCGGACATTTGAGATCTGTGGCCACTGAACAAGATAGAAAAGTTCCCGGTTTCCAGAATAACACCCTGAGAAGAGCGGGGGCCTGTTTTGGCATAATAACAGGCAAAGGATCAGTTCCGGGCAGTAAGTACTTTTGGGCTATTTTTTACTAACTTGGGTAACTAACAAAAAAAGCTTTTATTTCCCTTTTTTCAGAAATTATGAGTATAAAAAATGTCATATTAGCCGGAATTATTGTACACTTTTCCGGTTTACAAAATTCCAGTAAAAAAAATAATATTTTATTTTCGGGCTGTAACATCTTACAGTGCTTTTGGAACTATTCTGTAACCTCATATTTTCAGTTCATCGTAACAAAATGGCCGTACGAGTGATGATAACCGGTCGTATGCTCCAGTTGCCAGTTCAATGGCGGCAAGATGAGGGAATGGCCAATCTGGATTTGCGATTTATTGGTCCCCTGGCTGATAATCTTTTGAGAGAGTGCCATAGTTTTTGGCAGGACCGGCAGGTAAATAATTTAATTTGAAGACTTGCACCGATACAAATAAAACGTGCATACAAACGAAAAAAGTAAAACTATATAGATATATATACAGCATGTATATAAATAACTATATAGTTTTTATTTATATAGTTAGGTTGAATTCCGAGACAAAATTGGAATATCTTTTTTCTTCGGGAGATTTTTTCATTTCAAAAAATACAAATTTTTTGCAATGAAAAAAACAAAAAAAAAAACGACAAAAAAAGAGAATTTTTTGTAAGATCAATTTTTAATTTGGCCTATATAGTATATAACTATTTAAATTTAGACATTGGATTTGGTTATTCCGGCTGACGATGGAGATTTTCTGACCGATATCGAGCGAAGACAGGTGTCACTGATGCGAATTGTGGACAATTTCGGTTCAGATTTCTGTCTTGCTTGGAACACCGGTGGTCCAGGTAATTTTATTTAATCATGAACGCTTTTTTGACCTAATTTTTGAGCCCTAAACTGACCTGAAATGATCCGGTTTTAAGAGCTGAAATTTTAGAATTTTTGTTTTTCTTAGATTTATTTGCTTAGTTTTTAGTTTATATATAGGTTATAAATACACATATATATCTATATATATACATATATATGTATATATATATGTACCCGTTTTTGTCCTAGTCTGGCATTGTTTCAAATATACATATTTAGAAGTATCCGGTCATTTTGGCCAATTTATGTCCGGTGGCGCACTGGAGTACGAATACGATCCGGCTCCCCTCTCTCGGCCGACCTGGAGACCTCTCTCCCTTTGCTTCTATCGATTTGGTGAGCTATGTATGGTCACCAAATCGTTGGTGCCCGGGTTTTCACTGAAATTGTCCCATTTTAACATGTCGACCCACTCGCAATATTTATTTAGAAATAAGGCCTTGACCAAAATTTTGACTGCTGATGGTCAAGGAAAATTCAAATTGGCCGGATCTTCATTTGGCCGATTGCCAGATGTAGTTTTCCCTTATCTGGATGCCGACATATTTGATTTGGCCTAATTTCAGTGGATCTCCGGTAGTAATTTACATAGCCCCATCCATATTTTTTGGAAAAAACTAGTTTCTGTCAACCTACGCTTTAGTTTATATGTGAGGTTCCAATCACTCAGCCCACATATTTACTAATTTTCTTTGATTTTACCGGGTCATAATTGCCTTATAATGATCCTGTAATTTCAGAAAAACTAGTTTTAGTCAACCTACGCAATTCGGATATAATTTTTCCGGTTCTTTCTCATTTTGAAGCTAGAATTACACTGATTTATTCCAAAAAGGTCCTCTAAGAGACAATCATGCCAGTTTCTACAGGATCCTTTTGAATTAGATTCATAATTACTGTCTTTTTCTCTACCTCATAATAGCCCGGAACAATTGTATCTACCTATAGTACCTTGTAACCCATTTCATAAGTTCACTTTTCACCTCTTCACTCTACTGCCGGTATTTACATAAGCCCAGTACCCCTATCGCCTTGTTATTTTTTCAATAAACTTATAAGCACAAGTTAATTCTAACAAGACCGGATATTTTCCAGAATAAAGAATTCACAAGGTTTGTGACATCTTATACACTTTTGAAAGTATCCGGTCTTTTTTCCGTTCTAGTTTGCATATATTAGCGGCAGATTTATTTTATTTGGCAGGTTTTAGTACAAGAAGATGGCTATTTTATCATTTATTTATTTTACCGGAATTTATAGCTGATGAAAAAAACGTGATACAAAAAAGAAAGAGTGAGTATTATTTTTGTATTTTGTTTCCGGGATTTGTCAATAAGGGTTAGGTAGACCAGACAATTAATTTTACCATAATTATAGAGTTAAATTGTTTAGTATTTAGTGTTTCTGTTCGAAAGACTTTTTGACTTAGAACATACCGGTGGAAAGATTTAGATCAAATCTTGAGGAGAGTTTCATTTGACCGAATTTCGGCTTGACCACGTCAACCCACAAGTGAAACACCCGGACCCATGTATTTAGGGTTTGACTGTATCTAGGTTTGCTTTTTGGATCAGAAAATAGGACCCCATCTGAATAAAACCGGTTACTAGGAAGGGTCTCGAGTTGATTGAGTATTTGTAAAAAAAGGTCAGTGTGTTCCCTGATTAAAGTGGTGATGTCCGGTAAATTTAGAGCAAGTGTTAGAATATGGATGGTCATTTTATTAACACACCGCCTGTTTGATCTAAAAAGGCCATTTTTGACACTCTCGAGTAGGGTGTCAAGTAAGGCTCTTTTACATCCGGTCTGAAATAGCCAGGTGTTTTCGAAATACCGGTTGTTTTGACAAATTTCGCCTAATATCACTATAATAAGACCTATTTTTGGATCCGGGGTTTCCAGCAGTGGAAATTCGAGTGGGATGAGTTTCATTCTAAAAAAGATTTGGTTAATTGACCGGTTATTTTTGAATGGCTTTCATTTTAAGTAGAATAAAAGCTAAAATTCAAGATTGAGACTTTGGTTTTGTATTTTACTGATTTTATTTTTTATATTTTTCAACAAATAAATATTTTTCAACAAATTGGGCCAAATCTAGGTTCCGGTCCTCCGTAATTGCAAAAATGAGCTGTTAAAAGTGTAGTGTTTTTAGTAATCATGTGTATCAACTAAAACTGTACGCCGAGTGAAAGTGTAGTCGGGGTCTCACAATGGTAACACAAATTGTTCCCGGGTTATTTTTCGTATGAGTAAATAAAATTAATATCAGGACTTGCTTACATAAGAGAAAAAAACGGATGACTGAATTATTTTTGGTCTCAAATCAGTTTTCATCCTCGGAAAATTTACGTTTCTTATATTCATGTCTATGAGACATCGATAATCGTTTCGAACCGGCTTTTAACACAGTTGTGTGATCACTAGGTGGTGTATCCGGTACAACATCATCATCTTGGGATGAAAATTCGAGAACCTCCGTTTTCTGATCCGAGCTTTGAGTGTCAGGCCGGTTTAGAACTTCAAGCGCCTCTTTTTCCGCTTTTTTGATTGTGTCGACCAGAGTGTCCTTCATAGTTTCAATGGTGGGAATAAATTTTTCATATATAAGTCGCATTTCTAGGGTCCGATCACTCTGATTGACACTCAAAAAACCGGGTCTGGGCATTATTTGTCGAATAGCTGACAGATTTTGTCGAGAAAAACTTTCGACTAACCGATGAGAAAAAGTGGGCGGTCTTTCAGCTTGGCTCAGAAAACGGATGTCTTCTTCAGCTTTGGTCATAGAAATGCCCATGGTTGATTGTAACAATTCCATGATCATTTCTATGATTTGTTCCCGGGTCTGTGTTACCTTAATTTTTCCCTGATTTAGAGATTCAGCCAAATCATCAGCAGATTTGATCAGGGCAATTAATTGGACTTTGTTTGGTCTTACAGTGGCCGGTAAATTGACTATGTCAGTTTGAAAGTTATCAAGCATGTCAACGAACAGCTTATTTAGTTCCTCCTGCTTTTTGACTAGTTCCCTAATTTCACTTTCGGCCGGTTTGTTATTATATCTGAAATTATGGGTCAATTTGTCGGCTCCTTTCTTAGATATAGTTTGAGAAGCTGAATCTGTAATGCACACTCGGGGTTTGAAAGTGGCCGGTCTTTTGGGAGTGACTGCACGATTAGGTTGGTCCTGTTTATTTTGTACTGAGACTGGTGAGTCATCCGGAATTTGAGACGGAGGATCATTTTTATCACTTCCGGCGTTAAGGCATACAGCATGTCCTGTTCTGATTTCACCCAGGTGGTCAAAGGTATCCTGTCCTATGTAACCCTCGTTAAGCCCATTTCGGGTAACAATACCTTCAGTGGTTATGAATATGATATCAGTCCCATTTTTTGTTATCATATCATTTCTAAGATCTTCCGGTAAGTTGTTTTTAGTGTAACGTCGCCCTTGGGTTACAATCCACTGTCCGGGTCCAATCCTGACGGGCCAGGTTTGGACCGGAGAGTGATAATTTTCTTGAAGTCTTTGATAATAGGAATATGGTCCGGGTTTTGCATTTTTAGGGCTATTTGGCGAATCATTTTCATTTTGTAGAATTTTTATTCCACTCGGTCCAGGTAGATTATCATATGATAACTCCGGACTGGTGGTGTATTGAGTTCTCTTTGGGGTCGTTTTAGGCGACCCTTCAGAGTTCTCTGGACTTTGTCGAGATGAAATTTTATTTTCTATAGTTTTACCGGGTACTTTGGTTTCGGGACTATTTTTATGATGGACCGAAATATGAAGATTTTGTTCCGGTAGCGAAAGTGATTGTGTGAAATCAGAACAGGAGTCATATATGTAAACCTTTTTTGGAGTGCATATATATGCAGTGAGGTCCGTCTCAATTTCCGGTGATTTCGGTTTTTCTATATCAAAACCGTTCAGCCTCATCCCCAAATAACCAATTTGCGGATTTTGTAGACAAAGGTCAATTGACCCGACACATTCAACAACCGAGCTAACAACCTGCTCATTATATTTCCGGTTAACTGCATTGAATCCTAGTTCATTGTGAACAAAGTGTTTTTCAATTTCTGAATCTGGCTTCCATTTAGATTGATACACATGACATACCCTGGTGACCGGAACATTAATTTCGGCCATTTTTTGAATTAGCCCAAAATTTTGAATTTTGTTTTTTAGGTCGGCCAGGAACCCGGTGATATATTGATCAATAGCTGTCCCATGGCAGTCGAAAAATTCGAAAATATTATCAAGTCCGGCAATAGATTCATTATAATTGAGATCAGACATGGTTTCCGTATAGGCATGCATGTTCGATCCCAAAATAAACTTGTATATATAGGCACGTGACTCCATAATCTTTGTAAATAATTCAAAAAACTGCCGGTTACTGTATGTGGGTATATTTTCATTTTTGTGACTCAGATAAAATAATTCAGTTTGGCTAATTTGAGATGTATGCAGTGTTACCGGTGGAAAAGTTAAGTTTTCAAAGTCACTGGGAAATTCATGAACAGTTATGTCAGAGAATATGCCTCCTTTGAGGGCCATAATAGTCAGAAGTCCCACCGGTAAAAAACAATTCAGATTGTAACATTTGTTATTTTTGATCCACCGGGCGTAACTTTCGATTGTGAGATACAAGGTCTCATGATGCAGCTTGTCATTTTTAGTTTTAAAAGTTCTGACTAGAACCATTCTCCGGTAAAAGTCCAGAGTCTCTGAAATTGACAGTTTATATACCCATAAGTGGCTAAGGGCTAGTATCAAGATTTTATGACCGAAGAACTGATGTATTTTGAACCGGATTTCTGTTATTTTTTAACCAGTTTGTAGGGCGGAACTGACGTTTTGTTGTCTAGTTTGACATTTTTGCCCTTATAACTAGAAACTAGGCTTTGTAGAGAATTAAAAATGATGAAAAATGATAAGGGAATGGTCTTTCCCGTTGTAGAGAATTAAAAATGATGAAAAATGATATAGAAAATGGTTTTCGCGAGATCAGCCGCCGGAGGTCGCTTAATGCCCAAGAGCCAATCCTCCTCCCTTCTCGCTATAATTCTGTTTTATTTAAAAATGGAGCGCACGCGAGTTTGCCTATACAAAACAGCGTTATACGGTCAGCGCGGCAACTTTTTCTGACAAAGCAAAATTTTTGACCCCGGGCGTTCCCTCAATTGACCGCCCATTTTGTGTTTTGTTACCTTTTTGAGATTTTAGTCTTAGCTCCAGAACCGGCTATAGTTCCGAAACTGCTAAACATTTTTAGTTTTTTAATCATAACTTCTGAAGTTTACGTTCGATTTTAGAGATTTTTCTATCAAAATTTAGCATTTTGAACGCCGGATAAAATGAACTTACTTTAGCAAATGAACCGGGTGTCTCAGAGTCGCCATTTTACTGAGTTTTATTTAAGAACTTTGAAGTAAAGTCTAAGTGTACATAAATTACGCTTATATGTGAATCCGGGGTTGCAAGCCGTATTTTCTGCTCCTCATGCCTTCTAGCCTTCGAGCCGGTAGTTTTGGAAACGGACTTGCTGTTTCGTGTGTTGTTAGTAATTATCTGTCGATTATCATTAAATTCAGTGGTTTTATTTTCAAGCGAACCGTACCCGGTAATATAATGTGGGTTCCATGAGATCGTTTGAATATCAGAAGTCCGGCTAGTCTGTAAATTGCAAAAAGAGCAGATTTTTCTTTCCCCATGTTGGCATTTAAACTTTAGTTCATAATGAATGAGTTCTTTAAACGATTCCCGGCCTAAGTGCTTTAAAATGTAGTTTGGAATAGATTTGAAAACCTCTTCAAGACAATATGGGAAAAACTTTTTGGATCGGACCGGATGTGTATAATGAATTTTCGGGTAATTTCCCAGTTTAAAATTTTTATGGGCTTGCTCAACTTCTCGAGGTATAAGAGAGCTACAGGACATAAAGGGTGAGTTGTCTTTATATTTTAAGATGTGCAAAAGTTCCCGGTATAGCGATATTGGAGTACGAGTCATAAGTGTACGATTTGCAAAGTTTAATATATTATAATAGTGCGTATTTCGAGCATTCATCCATCCGGCTTCTCCAAAAAGTTTTGCATAAGAATGTCGTGTACCGGTATATTGATCAAAATCCCATAAATCGATAATAATTCTGGTCATTTTAAAATTTAGCCGACTGTATATTTCCGGTTCTTGTATAGGTATGTTTTCAAATGCATAGTTCAACACCCCGTACACAAATAGAAAGGCGAGTAATTTCCGGAATTTGAGATATCCCATGTCTCCAATATTAGCTAAACACGCTCTGAGTTCACCTAGCCTATTTTCTCTATGTTGAATTTCCGGTTCAAAAGCATCTTTTTCAAACAGGTTACTCTTAAAACGTAGTCCAAGAATTTTCATAACCTGCTTGGTCCAGTTCGGTTCCGTATCGGTTCCAAAATTGATTTTATGATATTTACCGATGACTAAAATGCCGGTTTTACTTCGATTGAGTGAAAGTCCTAAACCACTTAGGTAACGGGTCATTTTTTCGATGACTTCATTTGCCTGCTTCTTGATTGACTTGTCAGTGGTAGCCGGTAAAGAGTCACCAACACATGTCATCGTTACGTCATCTGCAAAAAGGCTACGTTTATTTCCGGGGTCAAATTGGAAAAATGAATTTATATCCGCCAGCATGAGTGACAGTTCAACCGGACTATTGCAGCCCCCCTGTAACACCCCGGCCCTATTTCCTTCAATTTTTTGACCGGATTTTCCTCGATAGGTAACATAATATTTACGATTTCTAAGTTCATCCTTCAGATATTGAGCTATATCAGGTTCAAACACCTGGTCCAACCGGTTTTCTAGCGCCTCATGTGGTATACTATCGAAGGCCTTTCTAATGTCGAACGAAATGAGTAGCACCACTTTATTTTTGGGTGACCGGTTTAAATTATTAAAAATTTCTCCAATACATGTACTGGTTGAAAAAACTTTTCTAAAGGCGTGCTGATTGTCCGGTAACACTTTCAGTCGCTCAAGCCGGTCGGATATATTAGCACTTACAAACTTGGCCATGAGTTGATTCTTGTAGTCGGAGACTCCAAGAAACCGGATCTGGTGCATCTTTCCTACGACGTTGTCTAAAAGTACTTGGCCTTGTTTAGGGATCGGCACAATTTTTGTGTTTTTAAATTCTGGGGGAAAATATCCCAGGGTAAGACAAAAACCGGTTAAATCCAAGAACAGTTTTCGGTATATCAAATGATAACATGACATGACATGTTTATTAATCCGGGAATTATAGCCTAAGGTGAAGGGTTGGAGTTCCCTGGCGGCAGCAGAGAGTGAAAAGCGCTTATCAATTCCATCCCACTTGCATTTGAAATCATCCCGGCAGATTTTACCTTTTATCAGCTGTCTATTTTTGGTATAGGAAACACCCGGCATGGGTGTACAAAGATCCATTTGTTCTTTATATAAATCCGTGATCCGGTCGAGCGTTAAGGATTCAGGAAAGGCTAATCCCTTACTTTTATTATTAAATCTCCGGTGTACCGAAAACTGTTCTTTGAGAGTCAAAAACCGGCCCTTTTTTGAATGTACAAAATTTGTGAGATAATTTTGCCGATCCCTGTTAGACATTTTTCTCAATAAATTCTGAAGGATTTGAAAACGACTCCTTTCAGATCCGGACAACGTGCGTTCTAAAGAGAGTGTGATAAGTTGGTTAAGCTCATTAAAAATTACAGAAGTTTCAGGCGACATTTTATTAACAGAATTAAACCGGTTTACAAAGATGTCTTTTTGTTCAGTGAGTTCATCGGTTACCGAGTTGACTAAATTAATTATTTTAGTGATATATGGTACCGGTTCTGTGATTGGCTCAAAAGTACCTTCTTGGGCCCTTTCCTGAGCCAACTTTACACAGTCATTTCGTAGGTTGATAAGGTCAGATTGGGCCATTTCATATTTCAATATTGAATTTTCAAAAATTTGTTCGGGGTCCGGTCGGGTAAAGGTTGAAACACACACTTTTGATTGATTAAAAACCGGTATCAAATCAAGTTCCATGTGAAATACCACATGACCATCATTACGAGCCGTATATTGGCCTGAAGTTTGTTTAAATTTACACTTAAAACCTTTTACCAGGCAAACATCGATTTTACTAGGATTTACTGGTTGACCGGGAGCTCTTTTTCTAGGAATGTGAGTATGAGTTCCGGCAAAATCTTTATATTTTGAAGTATGTCTTCTGAAAAATCCGGCAAAATTTTTGTTATCCTGTTCGCGAGGGTTTTTGTAATCACAATTGAGGTCACCGGTTAAAATACTGGGTATTTGACCTTGAATTTTAAAAAGTTTCATGAAAAGCTTAGTGAGTGTCTGAAAATGTTTGTCCGGTTTAATGTTCAGCATAGTTTGAGCTTTAGACGGATTGTGCGGTGCGTAAAAGGTGGCTATATTAAAGTTTATATTCTGCTCATTTTGTAACCGGAGTGTCATGTTGGCGACCACAAAAGGTGGTGCTATAGGAATTTTTGTAACTACTGCGTCTAGGGATTTTTTGATCATAATAAGACTGAAAACATATTTTTTATTCCGGAATTTTGCTGCATTATATATGAATAAGTACTGGTCAGTATTCAAAAATGTGCGTTTTAGTAGGTGATTTTCAGGCAAAAATAACTCATTTATTAAAATAATGTCCGGGATATTTGTTCTGGTGATTAAATGGTTTATTTGTTTACGAGGGTCATTCAAATTCGTACTTACTATCCGGAGGGGAATCTTGTGATCAATTTGTCTCAGCCTGGCTAATCGTAATTTACGGTTTTGGGCCTTAATAATTTTGTAATTAATTTTATTCATAGTTTTGACCGGAAGTTGATGAAACAGATGATTTTCCTGCTCCAATTTGTCACTATAATTTAAGAATCTGGGTTTTCGAGTTGGTGCTGGGGGTAAAAACATCTGATTTATCATACTATCCGGTAGTTCACAACCATTTAACTCAAAATAGTCATTACCGGTTTTTTCTTTTTCAGTAGGATTTTCAGTTTCAAAGGCAGGAGGGTCATCAGTTTCGCCACTTGGAGTGCCGGTGAATTCGAGAATCCCTTTAATTCTAGAGGACCGGCGCGGAGAAGGTGGACCTATAACTGACATAGCTTGACTTAGATATTTCAGTTTTAGGTCAGAATGACGCATAGATAATAATTGCCGGAGAAGGGATTGAGTGGTCAAAATGTCGACCCCTGGTAAATTGACTCCCATTTGGTCAATTCGTTTGAGTACCGTGTTTAACAGATCACGTGAAATTTCCGGAAAATCATAGTTATTTTGAAATTCATCAACCGAACATTCAGCCATGTTGATTAGAATTAAATCATTGGCTATTGCCGCCGCAATTTCATTTATTGGACCGGTAAGAAAGTATTTGGCCTCATTTTGTTTTCGTCTAAAATTTGCCTTTTTTACCTTTCCAATTTCACTTGCGGGGGCGGGCCATTGTTTAATTTGAGACATTTGCAAAAGTACCAGGTCAAGGTGAAAGGTCATAAGATACCGGTAAATTAAATAAGTGTCATCAGTGAAGTTTGCCTCAATTTTATCCACATCTTTAAGATGCTTATTTTGAGTAAAGACCGGCCATTTTCCCACACTGTCTTTATGGTAATGTTTACTAATCGGAAACAATTGTTTCTGCTTTGCATTCAATACCGGAAAACATGGTTCGGAACAGTTTATAGTACACTCAACATTCATATCCGGTAACAGTACATCTTGGCAAGAATCGAGCGGAATATCAGAAAATTCAATATTCATTCGAACATCACATGGTATATTCCGGTTATGTTCAACTTTTTTAGGTTTTTTAACCGGTGGAGAAGGTGAAGCTGACCGGCTTGAGAGTTCAGATCGAGAACGAGGACGCCCTCTTGGGCCAGAAGTTGGTATATTAGCCACAGTGGGTTTGGTAAAATTATTTTGCCCGGGTTCAATTTCATCAGTTTCCATAGCAGGTGAGGGTTCAGATTGGGCTAAAATGGCTTTTTGGCCGGTCGCACTAATGGACGGGAGAACTTGAAAGTTTGTTAAGGGTGTGAGTAGTTCATTCAGTCTAGCCGGATTTGGATAATACACGTGGCTTTCATCCTGAACAGTAGTGCCCGGTAACAAGGGTTGTAGAAGTGGTAAATCAATAGGTGTGAACACATCATTTTCAGCCGGCATAGGATCATTATCTAGATGTTCAATTGATCGTATGTACTTATCCGGATTCGTTTCAATATCAATCAATTGAGAATCTAGATTCTTAATAAGTTGAAGATGGCCGGTTAAATAAACAGTTTTAGGAATATTCATCGCCGAAAGATAGCCCTGGACCTGAAGATTTTCTTCATTTTTCTTCAAGTTCAAGGCCATCTGAACTTGATTGGTGGCAATAGCTTTTTTGGCTCCAATAAGTGCAGTTTCGGCAATGACCTTAGTGTGACCTACAGCCCGGTTAAGTTTAATTTGCCGATTATGAATCGTATTAATATTTTCAGACACTGTTTTCATTTCCCGGTTATAGTGAGAATAGTCAACTTTATCTTTTTGACCATTTTTCAGGACTTCAATTTCCCGGGATAACATGCCAACCTGTCCCATAAGTTTGGGTATTATTTCCGGGTCATTTCGGTCAGGAAGTGAAGAAGCGTGGGCTTTTTGACCCATAGGAGGTAGTTCCGGGGAAGGTTCGGGTACACGTAAGAATCGCTCATGGACCTTTTTTGAGGCTGAGACTAAATATTGAGTACCGGCAAGCATGTCCGCATGTACCTGTCTCTGAATCACAAGGGAATCTTCAGCATCAAGGCAGTACCAGTATTCTTCATATTGTTCCATTCTTTGATAGTATTCAAAGAGTGGAACGTCCAAAATACCCGTTATCCGGGATGGGTTGTTTGAAGTGAATGAACCAATTTGAAATAGTATTACTCCGGTATATACACTGGTTATATATTCGAACTCATCCGGTAATTTTGTCTTATGGTTAATGTGAAAACAGCGTGAAAAAATGGTTATTTTGAACACAAAATAATTCAGAATCACTTTAATCATAATACGTATTAACCGGAAGGTTTTCTTGAAACAATAGAAAGGTGGAGTCAGGTTGAAAGTGGAGGTTAATTTTACAAGCCCATTTATTCCGGTAACTTTGCAGTTGGGATTAGAATGATTTTTAAATGTTAGCCTTAAATCATCAGTGATTAAATATAAACTTAGACATAATTCGAATCCCCTACAAAGTTTCCGGTATATTTGTGCTAAATTAGAGTTGAAAGTGTCCGGTTTTTCAAAAAGTGTTTTAAAATAACCTTTTTTGTTTAGGATGTTCCCCAAACCGCCGCGAATGTTTAAACCGGAATTGTAGTTCAGGACACTTGTTTGATAAATCTGAGGCCGGTAATGAGTCATACTGGCATTGAAGCGACAAGTATGAAATTGGACACTACTGGTTGTCATTTCAGTTGTAAATGGAAACCAGTTTGGCAAACCCTGAAACCGGGAATCATTGAAGTTTTGGAAATAATCATTTTCCAATTTTTCCCTTTCAGCAATGATTTCGGATTGAAGAGGAACGCCATATGGAAAGTCCTCCCGGATTTTTTCATACATTTCAAGCATTTTTAGTTTGGCCGGAGGACAGATGACCATGACCAGGTTATTAGGAAATGATATGGCGTCTATGAGAGCCGGGGTTCTCAGCATAAATCCAAACGGGTTGTTGCATTTTACTCGTTCCAGGTTGCTGGCTCCAAAAGTAAACATGGCCTTGATATCGGTGAAAGTAGCAGTTTCAAGCCGGGTATCATCGGACAGTTTGTCTTGAGATCCATTAAATTGCACCTCATTTGGGGTCAGATTGTACTTTAATATAGAATTAAATTTAGAATTGAAAAATTTCCCGGAATAGCTAATATAGAAAGGGTTATAAATAGGAAGGATGTTATTTTTGGATTTTGTTTCCGTGATAAGAAAAGGGAAAAAATTGGTGTTTATGGAAATTGTATCGGCGGGTTTAATAATAGAATTGCATACCTTTTCCAAGGTCATTGTGACATTTTTTAATTTTGTCCGGGAAGTGAGCTCCAAAGTGAGAAAATTGTCCGTAATATCGTGATTTTCACTGTCAACAAATTGATCATAGTTAGAAATTTTATCCGGACATTTATCAGACCATTGCACTCGGATCGGGTCCGTGAAACCAGAGCCCGGTGGTGCCACGAAACTTTCTTCTCTATACCAGTTGAATTGTGGTACAAATGGTCCACGCCCAGGACGGCGGTCCCCGGACGAGACATTATCATTCGAGTTGTTGCTATTCGACGAATTAGCACGATTACGATGATATTCATCAGGAGTAACCAGTCCGGTCATATTATTTCGGTCTGAAAAAATTCTTCTACAGTCTGGTGAAAAATAATTTATACAGTCTGATACGGTTCGAAAGTTTCTCTTATAAAAAAGTTTCCGGGTCGTTAGTTTCTCTTTTAGATTTGACTTTTTAACAGTTAATTGTTTTATATTAGAGTCGTGGGCTATTTGAAATTGATTTGAAAAATTAAACATTTCCTGGGAATTGTAAATTGATTTCTTTTGTTGATTGATTTCATCATTATGATCAATATCCGGATAATTATTTGACAGTACCTGTAGTCGATTTGATATTGTTTTATCCGGATTTTTGAATTCTTTTGAATTTAATAATTGGCCCCCCGGTAATTTTTCCCCGACTTCCCACATCATGAAGCCTATCAATCTTCCGGTTGGTTGCATTTTGACTTTTAATGTTTGATTAAATATTCAAATTGCGTGACTGTAATGGTTGTACAGAATGTGAAACTTTGTCAATATGACCGGTACTTATCGTATAATTTTTTGGAGTTGGAATCAGCTCTCTACAGTCTTTCTGTCTCTATATATTGAAAATAGTATGATTTTATTTGTTTTTTCAAAAATCGTGTGTGTCCGACCGCGAAAAAACTAAAACTAAACCTGTAATTTGAAAAAAGCATGAATAATTAAAATTTCTGTCGTGTTGAGCATGTATAAAACTCTCAAGACTCGCTGGTCGAATGAGAACTTTTAAAAGTACACTTTTCGAAACGGGAACTTTAAAATCGTCAACAATGGTCGAGTACGATATTTCAAAAGAAAAGAAACTTGACCGAAAGATTTCATGGGGCATCAGGTTAGTTGATCATAATTTGACCTTTATGTGACCTTCTATTGACCGTAACCTTGAATTTAAGTCAACTGATGCCGACTCGCCAAGGTTCTAGAACTAGCATTTTCGAACTAGGGCCAAAAGAAAGATTCGATATGATAAAGGAGGTCAATGAGCATCGGGAAACTATCAACCGAAGACGAAAGTTTAAACGAAGCGCGGTCATTGGTCCAGGTTTCGGTTCAATCAGTTTGACTTCAAGGTCAGCACTCCATCAAAAATGACCTGTATAAAAAAGATAAAGTCGGAAGCTTGAAAATTGAACAGACCAAAAGCCCGATCGAATTTATCATTATCAGCATTCAAGTCAAGAGAAGTTTGTTCTGAAGTTTACTATTTGCTCGTGACCAGGAATCATTTTCATCTACGTCATGACCAGCAAAGGGTGGACACTGACACGAGATCTTGTGAGACTTCCGACTCGTAATATATAGGGTCCATGATTGTGGCCGACATTCAAGTCCAGAATCTGACACCATTTTAGAACAATCTAGAACTGACCGGTTATTTGAACTGAGATGAAAATGAGCACTTCAAAGCCTCATCGTGACATGTTTTATTTTGCCAAAAATGGTTCACTTGTTCATTGCGCCACTTTTCATGACTGAAAGTGAATGGAAACTTTACGAGCGACTTGAATTTAATGAATAGGTGTTTTTTTAAATCAACTTAAAATTTGACGACGTCAGAATCCCGGAAAAAAAAGAATACTTTCGAAAAAATATTTTTTGGAAAAAATAAATTTTGAAAAAAATGAATTTTCTTTCAGATTAATTCTCAAAAAAGTAAGTTTTGAAGAATTTATTCGGCAAATGGGTATAGTGTAATTGAATACATAAAGAACGTCGAAAGAAGTAAAACGGAAGGGTGAGTGACTCAACAATTTACAAAACCAGAACAGGCCCCCCTCCCAGAGCAGTCCTGTTCTCGAAACGGCTATCATGATCATGAATAGTAATTAATTTAATTTGTATTTTCAATTTTAACTTCTT
>SCLD01059833.1:0-15853 GCA_004367895.1 Oikopleura longicauda | reverse complement strand
AAGTTTTAAAAACGAAATTTGTCCGATGATGGGAACATTGATAAATCGGCGTTTTAGAAATGATAGGGTTTTTTTGCAAGAATTCTCATATGGCTAATGCAACCTTAATTGATTGGATACGTGTGTGCGCCTGCGTCTTTTTCCATTTTAACTGTAAATAAACACGTACGACCATTATGTCGCATTTATACTCATTATTGCAATTTAGTTAGTTTGGGTTGTGGCGATCGTTAAGTAATGTCGCGCGGTACTAATCTCGTTTTGAACTTAAGGATTTCTTGCCTTGAGCCCACGGTTTTTAGACGTTTTCCAGCCTGACCTGGATTTTCGAGTTAAAAAGAAAAAGCGTTCCGCGGCTGGGGTTTTGAATGACTTAGTGAAATCTGAACTTGCAAGCTAGCGCTCTGAACAGGTTCAAAATTTTACTTTTTCTCCGCCGCTGTAATGCTATTTTTTAACTGTCCGTCTATTACTATGGTAAATTCAAACTCGTGGCTTCCGTCCCAACTGGTCAGTAAGCTACTTTTGGTCTTTAACTGATAGTCTTTCTGTTAATAATTGTGGGGGGGGGGTACGTGGGTCGCTGCGTTACTGTTGGGTTGCTGTCTCCGCCAGGATAGTATTGAGCGAACTGTGAGCTACTTTTTCTCTATCGCATTTCTTTATAATTATAAAAAAAAATGATGAACCAGAGAATTAAACAAATGTTGATGGGTTTCCAGACTCGGCTTGAGCAGCTTCTGAACGTTGATTCTGCCACTGCCGAAGCAATCTATCGAGCCATCGATAGTCTGGAAACAGATTTATGTGTGCTTTTAGAAGATCAGAATCAAACTTATAGGATTCCCCCGATTGTAAATAATATTTCTTATCATGTTACTGCTCACCCCAATTCTGATCCCAATACTAACCCCAATACTAACCCCAAAAATACTTATACATTCTAAACTGCTTTTCTCTACCAATAAATTAGATTTCTTTTTATTTTGTTGTTTTATTTTATTTTTAGACTGATAAGTTATGCCAGCTTCAACCATATCCGAGGTTTTTAGCGGTCTGGATTCGTCTATTACTCAAGTTCTAATTGCTGAGGGTGTTTCACCGTTAGGTATGGAGAGGATTAGAAATACTTTACACACCGCGCATCTCTCATTGTTAGTAGAGCGCGTGCAAACTGTTCCCGCACGTTCGGTGGTTGTTAATAGTACGATCACTGTAAGAAACCTAGAGGACCAAGATGATTCGAAATGAGGTTTTTATTAAACTTACTTCTGTGAACAAAAATTTGAAAGAATAAAATATGAAATAAAAAACTTAAAATAGAATAAAATATGAAATAAAAACCGCTTTTATTCCTTATAATTGACGCGTTGTCTTGGTCTAAGCGGTCTGTTGTCCTGCCATTTACGAATGGTGGATTCTATTGTGACCTTTGATTTTGGTTCAGGTATAATTTTCGATTTATGGTCAATATCTGAAATTTTCTCTGATTCTGCCTCGTCAGAGTCTACCTCGTTTTCGTTTACTTTAATGTTTTTGATCATGTTGGATTGATCTTTAAACCCGGCTAACGTTAGTTGTCCACTTTCTAGTTTGAAACTTCCTTCGCGGATTAGTTTTTTATCTTTCGAGTCTAGCTTGAGTTTCTTAATCAGTCTTAAGTTTCGTTTAAGGGTGTGACCGGTAAGAGGACATTTAAGTATAACTCGATTAGGTCGTTTCTGATGAACTAAATAGGGACCCCACCAATCGAGTCGTCCGAGTTTTCGACCTTCCGTGAGATCACAGTTGCCTAGACAAACAACAACGTCGTTTCTTCTAATGCTGGTGTTATTTGAGGACACAATGTGTTTATTGAGACTTTCTTGGAAATTACAAATAGAAACCTCTGCTATTTGATTTCTAAACATGTGCACGTCATTTAACCAACTGTTAATATCTCCTATTGACGGTGACCCAGAGTGAGTGTTTTTTGTCTCTACGTCTGGAAGGAGTAGTGGAGCGCTACGTGCAAAATAAACTTCAAAAGGAGATATCCCTGCTAAGCACTTCATTGGTGCTCTGTTTGTTTTGGCAACAACTAGTGCTAATATTGATTCTATATTTGAGTTTGTTACCTTGGTCAACTGGAGCCCCGATTTAATTTTGTGATTTGTTTTTTCAGAAATTCCGTTCGCTGAAGGCTGGTAAGCACTTGTGGTGAATCTCACTACGGGTAAAATTTCCGCTACGTGGTTAACCACGCCCTGAAATTCTTTGCCTCCGTCCGAATTTATGGTTGTGTTTTCTAAACCATTCGTTACGATAATTTTGACTAGTTTTTGTGCTACTACAAAACTAGTTTTGTTCGGAATGACTTCTGCGAAGGTATACCATGAAAATCGGTCCACTAGGACTAAAACGAAATTCGATGGAATGTCCCATTTTTCAGTCGAAAATAAATCCATTTCAAAATTTGTGAATGGACCTATTGGTGGAATTTTAAACTGAATTTCTCTAATCGGGGACCTCGGGGTTTTGTTTAACTGGCACGTCAGACAGTTACCGATTACCTGCTCTAGTGTTTCGTGTACCTTAGGTATAAAAAGTCCCAATTTTCTCAGCTCCATTATACATTTATTATAACCACAGTGTAAGTAGAATTTATGAATCTGTCTTACAATGTATATATGATCCGCTTCGGCTATAACTGTTAAATTTATATTTCCCTCGGATTCACCACACAAAAGAGTTTTGTTAACTATCTTGTAAAATTTATTTCGGAATTTTTGTGGTGATTTCTTAAGTGAGATAAGGAGTAGAGGGGTTTCAATTATGCGCGTTTTTACGATTTGTACTTCTTTCTGATTATCGACAATTTTGCCGGTGAAAGATGTAAAAGAATCTGACTTTGATTCTCTGGATAAAAAGTCTGATAATCCGAGGAGATCCGATTTATTAGATATATATTTAATCTCGATGTTCTCTGTAAATTCTATGTACAGAGTAAAGAGATTCTTGATTCTGGTTGGAATTAGCGGGTCAACCAAATTACCGCTTTTATTAAAGAATGACACTGCTGGTTTATTATCCGTATAAATTATGATTTTTTCAATACCCATTAGTGTCCATCTAAACACTTTTAGTGCTAATAAAATGCCGTATATTTCCAGATTCCTAGAGCATGCATGATGCAAAGTTTCAGGTAATTTTTTTGAACCTAAAGCGCAAATCACATGTTTGGTCTCCTCATTTTCTTTAATTTCGTTTCCTAAACTAAATCCCACTGCCAACTTGCTAGCATCTGAACACAAAAATACTGTTTCCGAGGGGTCAAAGTGTGCTGTTTCTATGGCCATCGTCATGGCTTTTTGGGCCTCTGAGAACGCTTCCTGATGGACTAACTCCCATTGAAATTTTTCGGTCCCCGCATTAACTTTTCCTACTAAACTGTGTAGCGGTGATAACGTTGCATTAAGATATGGTACCCTACTGGCTACGAAACAACAGTGTCCAAGAAATTGTTGTAATTTTTTAAGCGTGTTGGGTCGTTCGAAATTTAAAACTTTTTGAATTTGTTCGCCCCGTTCTCTGACCCCTCTTTTACTGACCTCTTTACCCAAAAAGACAATTTTGTCTTCTAAAAAATGACATTTATTTAAGGCTAGCACGATACTTTGTTTTTGGAATTCAGTGAAAAGTGCTTCTAGTATCTTACACGTTTCGTCAAACGTTGAAACTATAAGGATATCATCCAGATAAGTTATAAGACCCTGGAATTTTTCAGTTACAGGTTTTATAATTTTAGCTAAAGCGTAATTAAATTCGCTGGGAGAATTCTTAATGCCGAATGGGAGAACTCGAAAACAGAATTGTGACGCACCATGAGTGAATGCTGTCACGAGGTGATCATCCTTATGTAAGGATATCATATGGAACGCCGAAGTTATATCCAGTGCTGTAAAAAATAACTCTTTGTTAGGCATGGTCTTTTGATGTTCTAATATGATTTTTCCCGTTTTATCTAATAAATCTTGTGCTGCGACTAACGGGTAACGCCTCTCACTCATTTCTTTATTTAATTTTTGATAATTTTGGACCAAACGTACCTTCGGTTTTTCGCTTCCTGGCCTAACGGATATAACTGGGAAAAGTGGGGCATTGCACGCACTCGAACACGTTGCTATTATCCCTCCTACAATTAGCTTCTGCAACTCATGCTCTACCGCCTCTTCGTGTTTAGGTGAAAATTTCAGGGGTTTGGAATATAAAGCCTCGAAATCTGGCTCATTCTTAATATAGTCAAATTTTTCTATAAATTCTGTGAACCCTCGATCTTCGGAGTTTTGTTTAAACAGTACTTTGAATTTATGGAGCATTTTGAATATAATATCACGTTTTGTTCCGGTCACCCCTATTTTTACATCTTTTGGATTTATATTGAAATTTTTACAATTTTCCACTCTCCTAGCAATAAATTGAGCTCTCTCATTTTCGAGTTCTATTCGGTATTCGTCATCTTTCAATTCGGATATTCTTTGTATAAAATTAATGGAATGGGCAGGTATTTTTGTTATTATTCTAAAAGTTCCTAGGCAAGTGTTTTTCGAGATTTGAAAAACTTCATCTGTACCGTTCTGAATGATACAAACAGGGTCCCATGAGTCTGTTATGCATTCATTGTAAATTATTCGTTTATTGTTCATTTCTGGGGGTTGTAAGAGTAAAGTCTTTCTGGTTTCATTGTTTAATGACGGAACGTTTAGTTTTATGAGCAACGAGCTATAGGGGGTAAGGACATAGTCGTTGGCGCTATAAATGTAGTTCGAAAGTTGACCTTTTCGTTCAAAAATGTTAAAATTGTGATCCTGTAGGAGTGATACTATATCATTACCTAGGATATTTTGGTTTTGCGAAGTTAGGAATAAGCGGGCTTTTTCTATATTTAGGGATTTAATTTTTATGTTTACTTCGATATATTCACTAATTGTTTCGATTATGCCCCCTCCAAAAGCGGATATTGTGAAAGGGTTGTTTAGTAAGTTTTGGGTTTGGCAGTTATGTGGGGTGCAGTTTCGGTTTATAAGGCTTACTTCCGCACCCGTATCTATTAAAAATTTTACTGTAGACGATTGAAAATTGTTATGAGGGCCTATTTTAGCACTTATGAAAGGCTTTTTTATACGTTTATTTGGATCGTATTTGATGTTTATCATCTTAATATCTATATTTATTATTCAAAGGCCTGTCTCTACGTCCTCTTGTGTTGTAATTTCTTCCCCCCTCATAGTTATTATATGAGTCATGGTAACCTCCTTGTCGGTTGTTTCGATAGTTATTATTCCAATTAGATTCAAAATGTTGGTCGTTAAGCCTCTGATTGTACCTGTTTGAGTTTCTATGATTATTGTTAAAGAACGTGTTATCTGGCGTAGGAAATCTCACGTTTCTGTACGGCCGTCCCTCTTGAAACTGCTGAGATGATCTATTATTATAATTATTATTGTCGTTGTATGAATTTTGAAAATTAAAATTTCTGTGGTTATACCTCGGTACATTCTGATGAAATGTATTTCGGGAGTTGATTAATCTCGGATCGTGTCTGTAATGATCGTTTTCTGCACTATTATTTCTAGGTGTAAATTTTTTACCATCAAATGAATTATTGTTCAGTCTCTGATTGTTACCGTTAAACTGTTGGTTGAATAAATTTTTTGTGGGTAATTTATCATTAGAGTTACTTTTATTGGGCAAGGAATTTTTAACCACATCTCTTGGTCCGCCGCTACCTATGTTTGTATTAATATTAAAAATGTTTTTAGTGCTTTCCTGATTAAGAGCCGAAAAGGAACAAAGTCTGTCTGCAACTTCGGCTGCTTCGAAAATTGTGTCTATTCCTTTTGTGGACATGGATACTAACTCGAAATCTCGTCTAAGATCCTTGTCCATTGTTGCTTTGAATTTTTGCAGCAACATTCTAGATCTCAAAGGAGTCTGTTCTTTTGGGTATGCTGACAAAAATATCTGATACAGGTTACTGGCGAATTCTCTCCATGTTATGTCCGAAGGTTTTTTTGTGATATCCTCGAATCGTTTTTCCCTTAGGAGTGACGATTCGCTTAAGGATTTAACAAACGCATGCTTCAATTCAGAAAGGTTCTCTGCTTTTTTAGACTTAGATTTAAAAAGTTGTCTTTGGGGTTTAAAATTATCAACCATTTGTTCCGACAAAAGGTGTGATATTATGACCTTGGGTACATCCGTTATCTCGCCCCGTTCCAAGTTAATTTCCATGCTCGTTAGAAACCTGTCGAAATACGCCGAAGGGTCTAGTGCGTCTTCTTTTGACAGAGGGGGATATTTATAGAAGGATTTTAGTTTATAGTCCTTTCTAGCTTTACTTAATGATCTAGAAATAGAGCTGTATTTCTGTCCATCAAAGTCGTTATCGCTTTCTGAATCGCTAGACTTTTTTTGATTTTTACCCTTATCATGATTTTTTCGAGTTTTTTTGTTTTTGTTATTTTTGTTCGAATAGATACTAGAGGCGTTAGAAGAGCTCGAATCTGAGCTATTCTTCTTATTGGAATTAGAATTTTCCCCCGAATTATTTTTTAGTTCTAATTGGGCGATTTGTTTCTTAAGACCTTCGATTTGGGCAATGAACATATTCTTTTCAGATTCCTGGCACTCTATTGTTCCTACTATTTTGGAAACGTCTGGACTCGGCAATTTACTAAGACTAGGTTCGTGGTCATAAGTGGGACAAGATGAGGACACTGATTTAGATGGATGACTCACCATGTTCTCCTGGTTTTCGTTAGCCCATTTTATTTTTGCTTTTACGCATTCAAGGCAATTGCCGTCGTGATCACAGTCGATCTTGTGCACGTTACATTTGATCATCTCCTTTTCGGAGTTGTTAGGTATTCCCGGGTTTGAATAACTAGGTTCTTTTAACGGTGGAAATGGGGTTGACTGATTTCTGGGAGTCTCGAAACCAAGTCGCTGACCTAGATAGGGTTTTGTCGATTTAGATTTTTCCTTATCCGATTTTAAAATGGAATTAAGGACTAGGTCGTTTTTGATGTCATGATCATAGTCGTTTTTTGGGATATAACGAAATTGGTCATTATTATGGTCAAATTTGACATTTTTAGGAGTGTAAAGGTTGGGTTTGAGCCCGATTAATTGTCTAGTATCTAATTCATCATGGCTATCTCTCTGGTGTTCTGTGGGTTCAGGGTTTAGAAATTTTTTAACCGCGTCATACTGTGACTGGCCCATATTCCTCGCCATTAACTCGCTAAGATTTTGAGTCCCAGTTTGTCTTTGGTTCGACATATTTTGATCTGCGTATGGATCAGTAACTAAACCTCTTTGGTTATTGCTGTGGTTTGTTGGTGTCGATGCTGGTGAGTTATTTAAGGAGTTTCTGGCTACACCCGTGTGCTCCTGCTCCTGTGTGGCAATAGTAGTCGGGTCTTTGGGGACCTCGTCCTCTGATTCCGTATCGGGAATAGCTATCGCGCTTGAAATAATGGATGAATTAGGGTCATCGGGTGATTGGTTTACATTATATGTGAGGTTTGGTAGATGTTGGGTGTCGTTATCCAAGTTATAAATGATGGTTCGATCCATTGGTTGGTCAACTGTTTTACATTCGTTAAATTGAAACGTTATGGTATTATCTAGCAGTTCCGAGTCATAATTATATAGAAAGTTAATTATGTCGTTATTGGCTCTGAACAATCTTGGATTATTATTTTCCGTAAAGTGTGTTAAAACGTCTCTCATTGTGTTCCTATATCCTGCAGTTGCTACTGACTGGAGTAAACGACTTATAGCTGAATCAGTATTGGTTCTGGCTAAGTATTTTTCTATTTGTATAAACTTACTGTCCCTATTTTCAAGATGGGTGGCTATTTTAATGTATTCGTAAACTGAGCAATTATTATCGTTTGCCAATTTGTAATCTATTGGAAAAAATTTATTCGTTATTCCGTTCTGAGTATTTATGGAAAAAAGAACAATTGGAATGACGTATTTTCCGTCTTGTTTGATGCATTTTTTGTTTAGCTCTCTCCGAAGGCCTTGACGTGTTTTGACCGTGGTAGTGCAATTATTGTTTGTTATTGCGAGAAAATAGATAAGGAGTTCCTCAGAGCACTCCGGCACAAGTATTGATGCTAGATTAATTGATTCATCTTTTGGACTACCCTTGATTTTCTTTATAAGGGACTGCATGTTAATTATTTGGAAAAACTTTTTGACCTTATGGACTGGAAATGAATTATGATCATTGAATCGTGATAGAACCTCTTTTAAATGGTTTATGAGGACGTTTTCTATTAAGGTTCTAATTAATCTTGGTATTACTGAAAACCGAACAAGAATTTTTCTATAGGCCCACTCACTTTTATATTTGAAAGATTGTACTCGTCGTCTTCAGTGATTCTCGTAATATCTGCTCACTCTCGGTTGAAATTTGTATCGTTTTTACACGGGGGTCACCATTATGGAATGTCTCCTTGTGCCTGCTTTATTAAAGACAAGCTTTGTGTTGAATATTATTGATTTATTGATTATTATATTGCACGGTATGATAAAGTGAAATAGCAGTGAGCGCTGGTCTGTGGTCGGGTCCTTGTTTTATATTGAAGACTTGGAGCCTGAGGACCCTGTCTACAGACCAGGAAAATAGTTACAGAGTTCAAGCACGCGCCGTGTGCGTGCGAGAACTCTGTGACGTACATTACTGAGTCAAATACTCAGTTACGAGAAATAGGAGGAGGGAACTTGTATGACATGAAGAGATTAGGTATCTGTAATCACTTCATATTGCCCCTCCCCTCGACACTTGGATTTATTAAAATAGTTGGTTAGATATTGGTTATATATTTCAACGAAGTGTATTTTGTCTTCTTCTTTTTATTTTTGTGTATTTTTCTTTTTGTTTTGATTCTTTTGTTTTGTTTTGTATTTTGTTTTGGCATTTTAGTTATCAGGAGTTGGATTCCTTACTTTCGTTTGCACTGAAATTTAAGTGGTGGGTATTCCTTACCACTGCGTTTGCGAGTCGGTTTATTTCCGGACTCTATAATCGAAAATGCGTGAGATTTTGGTCGAAGGCAGTTTACTATCCGCCTTCTTCCAGAGTGAGTGGGCTTATTTATATTTGTATACCACAAATGGTTGATTTCTTATTCGGTTCCAGTAATTTTAGAAAGTCTAGATATAATCTAAGGTCTTCTTTATACCGGAAGTAGCATTGTGGGAATTTATCTAGTCCTAATTCCTTTTGAAGGAATCTTTGAAGGTTATTGATTGATCTCTGAAAAATATTTTTGTTTAAACGCTATTGGAGCTAAATTGAATCGGGTCAAGATTTCTGCTGGACAGGCGGTTTCCGTTCAGCCTGGGGTTTGGTCTGGGGTTTTGGTTTTCAAAAGTTGCCGTCCAGAGGCGTGTGATTCTTTTGAATATGTATTTAACGATTTTAAATATTATGAAAGTTACTACGATAGAAGTTAAAGCTAAAGTTATGTACTTCCAATGTCTAGGTTCTATGATGTTCTGTCCACCGAGATTCAGAGCAGCGTCTGTGTTCAGGCTTTGAATTTCGGTGTTCAGACTGCTTAGATTGGTTTTAAAATTTTTGTCCTTTATGAGAACTCGTAAACTAAGGTCTTCTAAAGGATCGCTATTGGGAATAGGGTTTGTAATGCCTTCAAGAGTGACCTCCGCCTGCTCTAGATATGGGTCAACCCCCAAATCGATCGATTTCTCCCCGCATATTATTCTGACAGGGTATTTTTGATATCTACCGATTACCATATTAAATTTGTTGCCTTCTAAAAGTTCATCTGTCATTACACCGTGTATTTTATTATTGATTTCCGTTTTTTGGATTCTTTTTGTGCTCGCAAAATGAATGAATTTTGTGCCAGTTAAGGTATTTATTTTTTGCATGATACAAGTGGTTTCGGATCGCGTAGTTATAATTGGGCACGTTTTATTTGTTTGCTTATTTATGCAATTTATTATGTTTGCATCAAAGAATCCTTCGTTGTTAGAGTTAATTTTGATAGTGTTAGTTAGTTTGTCGAATTTTATGTTCGAATAATATAGTGGTTTAGACCCTGTTGACATTATTTTTGAAAAATTATCGGTATCAATTTTTGCGATTCTGGTACCTTGGTTATTAGTACCCTTTTTAATGGACCTTAAAAAGTAGTAATTTGATACGTTTCCTTTGGGTATGATTTCGAAAATGGGCATTTCCGCCGCTAGTTTTATTTCAAAGTTATTAGTTTTATCATCGTATCCTATGTTTAATATCTGGATTTTTTTATTTTCTGTTAATATATCTAAACATGGTTTTTCTGTTACTTTATTTTTGCTATTTATTTTTTCACAAATTTTTACTAATTTGATTATTATAGGGTGGTCTTTTCTTATAATGCTATTTGCAATATTGTTAACTAAAATAGAGATATTTGTTAAGCTCTCCTCGATAGAGGTTTTTATGGCTAATTTAGCAATGTTATTCGAGTCTACTGTTTCATGACAAATGAGTCTGTTTATTCTCTCGTTCTCGATGTGCGTGTAATTCGCTATTTCTATAATTTGCTTGTTCTGTTTTCTCAGAATTTGTTCATTGTTATTTTCAATATTAGCTAAATGGTCTTTTAGGCTTATTATGCTTGCCTCTTCGGGAGTCTCATCCCCGGTAAACATGTGTTCAAGTTTTTGGTAAGTTTCGTCACCGAACCAACCTCCGAGCGTGCCTAAGATTGCGCCTACTTGTCGTTTATATCTAGTCAAATTATGGTATGTAAACGTTGTGTCTAGAGAGTTAAAACTACCTATGTACATTAGGTGTTTTCCTCCTAGTATGGCTACGGCTTCGAAATGTTGGAGACTATTTGTTAAATTTACATTATTTATATTGATTGTTATAATAAGATCAGCTTGATAAGCTTCTAGTATTTTGATTGGTTTAAAGTTTGTGAAATTGTATTCAATTTTAGCTTGATTGTCAATTTTTATAGAGTTTTTCTCGTCGTATCTAAGTACCGTCAGGGGCCGTTTTACATTATTCAGTGCAATTTTATAATTTGCTGGACAGAGTATTTTTAAATGTAATTTAGATTTAATAGTCTTAATTGGCTTGTCTACAAGGTTTTTTCTATTAAAGTTTAGTTGAAGGTTTAAAGTAGAATTTACTAGAACTCTTTGTCCCACGAAGAAAAAGGTGGGTTCTCCGGAAAATCTCATTATTTCGAGGTAAGTATTAGATTTATAGTATCGCATTATTTTTATCGGTTCTATAGCTTCTAGAATAGGCTTGTCTGATTGTTTAGTGTAAACGGTTGTAGTGTGGAAATAATTTCTTTGTACACTGTAATTAGCAGTCAAGGTATTTTGTGTGGTGATCCATTCGTCTTTCAATTTTATTGTTCTTAGAAACGCGTAGTATTGTTCCCATTTTGGGCCTTTTTCGGTCATAGTTATTGTGGTAACGGTAGAAGGTGCTGTCTTCTGGAGAGAGATCGACTGAGGTAGGAAGGCTGACTTTTGCGTGGTTACTCTTGTTGTGGCTTTTGTGAACATCTCGGTCGATACTGATTTTGTTATGGAACTGTCTGATGTTCTAGCTGTAGTTGTTAGTTTATTGGATTGGACGGGCGAAGTGGGTTCGTTAAACTCTAATGGCTCTGGAGGTATTATTCGCGAAACGTACTCAGTGGGTATTGATTGGTCGGTTATCGTAGCAAGTATCGACCTAAGGGTAGTGGCAGCTAAGGTAGCAGCCGAGGTGGATTTGGAGTTTTCAGATAGAATTGGTGGTGTGGTTTGATAACTTTGATCTTTGGAAAGAGACCGATCTACTGTCGGTTCAACTGTCGTCGTGTGGGCTGACGTTAAAGTTACTGGCAAGGTTGATGCTGTGACTAACGACAAGGTTTTCAATTCTGTTATGCTAGAGGTTGTTCTCGTAGTAGGCGTAAGGTCGGCTTGCGAAAAGAATTCAGATGATTGTCTACGATCAGGTGTTGAGTTAATGTGAATATAATTTCGACTTGTTCGGGATATACCCGCTGCGTCTACTAACGCATCGATTTCCTGCTGAAACCTGGACTCTATATTTCCATAGTTTACTCCTCCGTTTTTACATCCTGGGGTGTCCCTAATCTTACGCCATGTCTCTAAAACTGGTCCTTCCATGCGTATTATACAATTAATTATTCCCTGATCTTGAGTGATTAGGATTGTTTTGTCAATTAGTGTTTCCTTTAAAGTGCCGGACCGGTTATCGTAGGAAAATACGGCTTTTGTATTGTCCTGTTGAATTGCTTGGGTTAGACCCAGAATAATTATGAGGTACAATCCCATTTGCACTATAAGTTTAGTTATTGTTTGTATCTGACGGGTGATGGATTTGTGGCGTGAGTGAGCTTCTCTGAATTATGCTCTCCTCATTTACCTTAGAAATTTCTGGTTCGGTTTTGAGTATACTGAGACTTTTACTCTAGAGAAGAACACGAAAAAAATATTATGAATTGGCTAAAAAGTCTTGAGAATGTATTGGCGGAAAAAACTAATACCTATCCCGGATCGATGTCCCTAGCAGGAATTTGGGCTAGTCATCTTATGAGGTCACCCTGGTCCTCTACTGATGTTCAAAGCCGTTTTGAGAATACCGGCGATCTTCTTTTCCCCATTTTTCAACTGCATTATTATCAAGAAAGGGATAGTTCCTCCCTTAATTATTCAATAAAGTCTACGGCAGCGTGGGCGGGGCGAACCGACATGAAGCCCTCCGAGTCAACCATTCATGGGCTGATGGTTGAACTCGGAGTGTCTATGGAGGCCCTAGATGATGAATTACATTCTCTAGGGTCTCCATTTCATGATCGGTTCTATAGGGAGGAACTAAGTAGTGATGAGCCCAAAATTCCCCCATTTATTAAAATTTTAATCGATACAACTTTAGGTGGCCTTTATATGAATCCCCTTTTTTCTCCCTCGAACCCGGATTGGGCATTGCAGGTTAATCTAGTGGTGTCAAACTTGACGACTACTAGTCCTATAGCCGTCAAGTTTGACATAGCCTGTTATGACAATCAGGCGTTCCATTGGGGGCACTGGCCCCTTTCTTCGATGATGGGTTTGAGTACCCTAGAAGAGAGGGAGCAGTTTTGCCCGAGCGGCTCGCCAGTGCCCTCATCTAGAGTTTGGGAGCATTTCACAAATCGATGTGAAATGCTCCTTGGCTCAGTTCGGGATCGGTTGCAGCTCACTTTCTTAGATCGCACCGCGGAACGTTCTGCGTTGCGATCCTTTGAAAGTGGGCCTCAAACCTTTACTCGTGTGAATCACATGTCGGACTACCGCCGAAGGTTGTGAGTTCGACGGGTGATTCCCTTATTTTATGTTATTTTTATGCTTATTTATACTTTCCCTTATATCTTTACTCCCACTTATTCTGAATTTTATTGAACTTCCTTCTGTTATTTCTTATTAATAAAAAAATTTTTACTTTAAAACTTGTTATGTCGTTTTATTTTGCAAAATTTTAGTTTTGATGTTAATAGTATCTTAGATCTAGGCTAGAGTTGCAAGTCCTAGATCTAAAAACTCTTTGAAAATCGGTATTATGTGTGTCGTTACCGAGCTGAGCCGCTTTTTTGGTCAATTATTGCTAAAAATAAATTTCTGTTTATCACCAACACAAGAACTAAGTAGAATTAAACATTTTAGTTGAATCATGATGGGGCGTTAATGTTTACGGTGACTATGGAGCGTAGCGAAACGGGCTTCTTCAATCTAGAAGAAGCAGTGCTTGGAGTTTGCAGTTATCTCAACAGTAAATTCATTCAGAACGGAAATTTTCGTTTTTTGACGTTAAAGTATGAATTTTAAAGTCATAAAACTCGGTACTTTTTGTGTGAAAATTTAGTCATTTCCTGTTTATTCGCCTGACACAAGTTTTAAACTTCAAAAAACACGATTTGAAATTTTCGAAATTTTTGAAATCTTCGAAAAAAAATTTTTGTGGCCTGGTTAAGGGTAAAAGACCTAGAAGGTGATAAAGTCGAGATTGATATTCAACCAGAAGAATTCTTCATGTTGGACCGTGAAGAAAATGGTAATTATCGCTAAAAAATTCTATCGACAGGGAATTCATTTCAAAATTTGAGCTATCGGTTACTGCCTGCTATGCGGGCCTTCCAAAAAATGCTCTCAAGCATCAATGACCTTTGTGATAGGCGATAAAAATGATAACTCACCGATTATGGAAAGGTCTGAGATTGAACTCAACCTCCGAGAGAATATGGCCGTTCGAGCGTCTTTATTAAAAGTATATGGTCGTGATGCTGACTCGTATATGTTCCGGAGTTGATTTTGGCCAAAATGGACTCGTATCCAGTTATTCAAATCTCCCGTAATAACGATTTAAAACAACCAATATTGGTCATTAATGCTACCGATTGAGATGGCACTCGCCCCATTCTAAAAATTTGACCGAAATGATATATTTATGCTCGTTAAGAATGAATTATATCTGATTCAAAATCTAACATCAAAGTTTTCCGAAGTTTTGGAAATTACAGCGATCGATGAAGAGGATTTTTCGTCAAAGACAACCGAAATTTTATATTTTGAAATTGAGCAGACTTGGATACCCATTGTTGCTGGGGTTTGCGTGGGCGTTATTTTAATTCTTGTGGTTTTGATTTTGATAAAACTTTGCTACGAGAAACGTTCTGTCGTCTATGATAATGAAAAGGGGGGTCTTTCTGGACGATTCAGCGGGAGTTATGATTAGGTTGAATTCTGGGAATTTTAGGACCCTTTATAAGACTGAATGAAACTTGAATTTGAAAGCTCAGATTGTCGAGCTTTCAAAAAATCATTTCCGATAATGCCAAACTCGAACTAATTTCCTGGAACTGAAACTCGAAATTTCACTTTTTAGTATTTGCGTGGGCGCTATATTAAGGATTTTGTTCAAAAGCCTGGTTAACCTAATTAAGCCTAATTAAGTAAACAGTAGTAACTTCTATGCTATGAAAACTATTTGATCAGCGTGTTCGTTATCAATATTCCCCTTTTGTCATTTAGTACTGTCTAAACTAATGCAGATATATCTGTTTGATGTGTAATCAAACCGATTGTGAAGTCTTTGTCTCAGAAATTAACCGATATTTAGACTAGCTGACTCATTATTGACATGCCGGAGGGGTCCAAAAATAAAAACTTTGATTGAATTATTGAAATTGCAAAACCACAGATTTTATATTAACAAGCTAGTTGAAGCCATCTAGTGAATGGTGGCGTGAGAGTCTCTTATAGCCTTTGGTTAGAGCCTAACTTAGAGGTCTTTGGTTTTGGGAATCGAGAAGTCCTCTTCAATAAAGTCCGGTAATGGCTCGAGAAAGCTTCCGTCCATCACGAGTCATTTTTTGTGGTTCGGGTTTCCGGTATTTATAGATTATTTATACTTTTTATACCGTCGTGCTCTTCACATTAACGGGCTTTTACAGTATAAGACTTACTTCAAAAGGTTTCTCTTAAAATTTCAGATAATTACGGCCTCACTGAAAAAACGGCGACAGGTCATCCGACTGGTCGGTGATGGTTCACATCTTTGATCGCAGGTGTGGGGGTTAAATCACCAAGAAATAGACTTTTGACTCGCTAGTACATTCCATAACATTTTATATCCGAAATTTACCGATCTTGGAAGACGATCCTTATCCTAAGAACCACAGATTTTATTTCGCCAGACGCAAAAACGTCTAGTTTCAAACCTGATTGAGACAAAATGGACGCGGTCAGATTATAAACGCGCTTAACCATTCAT
>SCLD01059722.1:0-15880 GCA_004367895.1 Oikopleura longicauda | reverse complement strand
ATGAATTATATTAGTTATATAATATAACTTATAAAAGCCGAATTAGCTTTATTAAAGCCGAATTAGCTGATTTAACTTTTTCTGTGAAGCTCGACGTAGCATGAGAAAGTGTTCAACTCTTCGTCGATAGAAATCAATCCTTCTTTTCGTTGAAGAGATTCCCTAATAGCCTCAGCAAGCTTATTGTACCAGTATATATCATCCAAACTAACATCTGGATCTTTGAAAAAAATACCCAAGTTTATATTGCCTTCAGCATTTTGGAAAAATACTCGATGTTTTGACCCTTTCAGAGTATGAACATCGTCGCGCAGTACTAAATGCAGTAGTTTATGTACAAGTTAAATTAACTAAAGTTAATCCTCAATTGTGAATTACTTACTTATTCCTCGAAAAGAAATTGATATTTTGTATAGCTCCCACTTTGTTTCTATTAGTTCCAAGTTTGGTTTTGCAATTTGAATCAAGTGATTGATTGGCCTTAAAGATGGAGTATAGTAATCACGTTTTGCTTCTAAATGCATAATTTGTTTGAAATTTTCTTTGTTATCAGAATTTTGACAATTTTTCATTCCTTTTCGTAAATATTCAATGAATCCATAGTCTCGATCGGCTGGATCTTTATGTAACTGTTTTTGAAACAACATTTTTTTCCGGTAAAAGTTGCCTTTATTTGGTAAACAGAAAAGGACTAGTTATCAAGCAGAAAAGAACGTTTTTTGTTTTTTATCCGCCCAATGGACACTTCTTAATCAAAACCAATGTTGCGACGATTTGTCCAGATTTGGTTTCTAAGCATCCTGGGGAGCACAGCGATTGCTGAATGGGCTTATACTGGAAATTTTAAGAGGCATTTTAATAAATAAGCCAGAACTTATGCTGTACACAAATTCTGACTACAGTTAATAAATAATAAATAAATTAATATGCCATCCTGATCAGCGTGAGCAGGATAGGTTCTTTTTCATCGCGGTCTCGATTGTATAAATGTGTGAAGACAAAAGCATATTTGACCCAACTGTGAAAACATGTTTTGGGCATGAGAGCAAGCATTTGATCTTTTCCACAATCCAGTTTTTGTTTAGCAGCTCGAACGGCTTCATCAATAGTGTTGCAGATTGCATTATTCTTCCAGTTGATTTTGTCTTGATATTTCATTATATTCAGCTTGATTTGTGCAATACGATCATTGTCCATTGTAAGATTTTTCAGATAATCAGGATCATCGTATATACAGGGTCTCTAAAAGAAAGTTAAAAGTGATAAATTAATTTTTTAGTACGGCGAAAGATGTTCGAAAAAAGACATTCTAGAACATGAATTTTTTTCTGAAAAATTCAAAATCCACTTTCAGTTCATTTTTGCTCAAATAGACGACGCAGTAAGTGCTTTTTTTGAGAGAACTAGTTTTCTTTAATAATCATATTAAGAAACTTTTTTAGATATGACCCCACCATTACCTTCATCCGTGGAGGTTGATGAAAAAGTTATGGGCGAAAGTTTGGAAATTAGAACTTCACCTGGAATAGGGATACCGATACCACTAGGAATGGTGATAAATGACTACCGAACAACACCTGGACAGGTTTTGGATGTTGATACTGTATCTGGGAATGTGTCACTGGTTTTGTCTGAGAGACCAGCTTCACCTGTTGAGCCGATATATCTTCGCGAGACTGATATCGCTGGTATTTCAATTTACGCGTGAGTACTAATAATTTTGGAAAACTTGTTCTAGAGTTTAAGAATTGCATACTCGTTTGGTCATGCAAGTATTTTAGGTCTGGAGATGATTTGGATCCTGAAAACTTAGTATCTGAAACAAATGCTTTCCATGCTTTGTATCAAAATCAAAAAGCTCACATGGTGCCTTCTTCAATTGATTTAACAACAGTAAGATTTGAATTATTTCCCTTATACTGGATGTTAAAACACTGTTATAGGCAACTTTTGATTCAAAGGATTCAGTATTGTCCTTTCGAAGCGATGAGGAACCTGAAAATCCATTAGAAGCTATGGTAACCCGAGACAATTGGATTCTAATGAAATTGGATAACATTGGTTGCCCAGATTTCCATACTAAGGTAAGTAACCATTTACAATATAACACTTTTTATTAGAAAAAAGTTTTTGAACGAATTCTAAACTTGACTTATTAGCCCAAACCCAAACGAACATTATCCAATACTAATACCGGTTTAAACACTGGGTTTATGGAATCAATTGTGAGTGCGAATGCTTCAGAGTCTGAAGAATCAATTTCACATCCCTCTTTTGGCACATCAAATACTGATCGATTCACTTTATTAAGTGATGCCAGTTTTATTGATCCATACGTTCCGCCTACCGATCTAAATGATTTTGAAACTGAGCCAAATTTTGACCGTCCTCATAATCAGCTGGATGATTCAAACTTAAGCATTACAGGCGAAGTTCAATCTTCCAAATTTCAACTCGGTTCTTTACCCTCAACTCACTGGGCTTCATCCTTGATAACTTTCCAGCGATCAAATGCAGCTAATACCCTAACCGCGGTGAGTAACTGCTTAGCCTATTGGACGTAAATTCATAGAGGATTAGTTTATATTCTTAGATTTTTAAATTAATCTTTCAGTTGCAATACATTTCACTTTGTGTTGCCTTACAATTTTTACCAGCTGGTTCAAATGAATATGAAATAGTGCGATTACAGATTTCCAATTCAACTGTTTCACAATTACGTCATCGTTTGGCATCTCTATGTTCCGAAATATATTTGGTTGCTACACAAAAATTCCCGATTTATCAGAGCTATGTAAACAATGCATCATGCTTATGGTCTATAACAGGTTGATCATAATTTTGATAACTTGGAATTTTTTGTGACCATGACTTTTTAGGACATGTTAGTAGAGATTTACGAAAATTCAAGTGCGATCCTACTAAATTTGGCTCTCTTTACGAAACTTTGATACCTAAATGGAACGAGATTGTGCGAATATTTGATTCAATTTGGTCTAATATGCCAACTCGAAAGTTTCATGTAAACGATACTATAAAATCAATGACTGGCTTATCTTATGCAAAAAATGGGGATGAAAGCTTTTATGGCTTACTGAAGAAAATGATGCCTTACTCACCCGCTTACATTTTATTTCCACCTTTGAGGTACTTACTTTAGCCATTTCACTGATTTCTCGGTTAAATTTCCTTTTATAGAAAACTGAAATTGTTTTGGGCGACCACTTCATATGATAACTTAATCATTACATTCAATCCAATGGACCAAAACCAAGTGGGCGTAGGTTTAAACGAATTCGATCACGTGGTCAATCAAGAAGCAATACCTTTATTTTCAACATTTAAACGATCAACTCTTCTTTTGAATCTAACAGGGTGCTTAGAAGGTGATTACTATTTACTTAGGTGGTTCTGTACTAAATATAATGCCTTTATATAATATTCAGAGTTGCTCTCAGCCGTAGTTTCAATTTTACAACAGTCACGTGTTCCATCAGTAAGCCGTTCGATAACAAATACTCGAGATTTGTCTGGCAACGTGGTAAACTCCGATCCCTCTGATTTATTGACTTTCTATTATAATACCGCTGGAATACCAGCTGAGCGAATAGAAAGGTTGTTCCAGCTGATTGCAATTGATGGTGATCAAGCATGCTTTCTTTTCCATCAAATGATTCAGGGTTAGTTAAAGTTATATTAATTTTGTGCATACTAAGGTTGCTTATAGGGTTTCTGCTTTCATGTCCATTTATGAATGTTACTGGTGCTAATTTTGATATTGCTACGTGGGATTTGCAAAGTATTATGAATAATATGAGCTGTGATACTTGTAGACTCGGCCATTACAACTGGTGGAATGTGTGCGGTCGCCGGTGTTGTAGTAGCAATCTACATCCTAATCTGACAAGCCGTGAAAGACAATACTGGTATGTTGCTCAATTAGTGGCTAAGTTTACTCCTATTCCCATGGACTGTAAAATAACGAATTTTCGATTCAATGGCCCTCATGACGTGAAAGTGACTGAAATAACTCTAAAGGATACAAATAAACCTGTTCATATGCTCAAACGAAAAATAATTACAAGAGGTTTGTTTTTTCTTTTATTTAGTCTATTCCAGAGGGGAATAACCTCTATTTTCAGGTAATGAAATTTTGTGTGACAACGAAGGATTTGGGCCTGGCACATGTGTGATTCTAAACTCGGGTTGCATGTCAACTTCAGCTGGTCCAATGCAAGGTATGTCGAAGGCTGTGTGCTTAAGTTATTGTTGGTTGGTATTTGAGCTAAAGTATCATACTGCTTGTAATTGGGGTACTGCTTGGACAAGCATGGATATTGAAAATGTTACTAAGCCAAGATTACCTATTATGCTATTGTTAGCTGAAGCTTGTGATCGCAAGTTTTGGGTAAGTTCAATTATCATTTTGTTTTTTCTCGCAATGACAGTATTTGTAGGTTGGCTTCAACAATATTAACATCCGGAGCACTTACATGCCCACCCGCAATTTGGGTCATCTTTCAGAATCTTTAATGGGATATTGGATTCATTTGGCAAAAATTACTCGAGTTATGATAACGTTTGGACCTTCTGAAAGTCAACCTCTGATAATAAATGGCAAAAGAATAAAATGGGAGCAAGAGTTAAAAGGTTATTTCGGATAACTTAAAAGTTGTAAGGTTGATAATTTTTAATTTTAGTAATGACTTCACATGTTGGTGACTTTAAAAACGAATGGAAACTAACTTTTAGCCCGTTTGAGACAAGTCCATGGAATGATTTGGTTGCTCAGTGCATTTTGACAATTTGGGAAGTTTGCTCTATTGTGACCTATCATCAGGATTTTTCCTCAAAAATACCACTATTACAACTACGAGACTTCCGTATGAATGGTTAGTTTACAACTGCTTAACCTAAAGTATGTATTGACTCAGAATAATTTTTTAATTTTAGATTTGACTATTACATATTTTTTGATGAAATATACTGAGAAGACTAAACCTGGATCAAGACTGATGGGTTATAAAGTAAAGGACGAATTCAAGCATTTATTGCCAAAAGTACTTGGCCGTCCATCTGAAACGATTTTAACTCCTTTCTGCTTGCCTGAATATGATCAAATGAAGTGTGATGCTTTACAAGAAATTAGGGCTGCACCTTATGATAAACAAGTTTATCCAGGGGCTTATAACTCTAAACTATTTTAATTCTTTCATATTTTTATAAATAAACTTATATTTTTTATTAAAGATTCTTTCCTTTTTTTGAACTTGAGCTGCTACTCGCATAAAGTCAGATAATTGTTGAAAAGTGGCAGTTTTTCGAGACAAAATTAAAACTGTAATCGCATAGTAATTGATTGGTCTTTTGCGTAAAATACCATCAATAGTGAGAGTCGTTGGTAACACTACCATTTTACTATAAACGAGTTTTCGAAAGCCCATTGCAGTATTTTCTTCAATATCACGTGCTGCTTTGGTGATTACATGGTAGTGTTTCCTTAGAACGTCCGTATCTAAACCTGATTCCCAGATTTGCTGCACAATGGCATGTAAAAAGAAGCACGTGTACTGTCGAACATCATCATGTAGTAATGAATTTATTTGAATTTTGAGCCAGCTAGTTGAAACATCATCAATATTTCCGATAATGGTTGCAAATAATTCAGAATCCGGTTTTGGACAAGTTTGAAGATGGCGCCATATGATAAAGAAATCCATTACAGTTCGATTATCATTTTCGGTACATTTATCACTGATAGGCCAATAAAAGGAGCATTCGAGCCAAGTTTCTGTGAGTTTAGCAACGTGTAATTTTCCGTTTTTCATTATCTTAAAAATGTGAATGAATCATTGTTTTTATTTTTCCCTTTTCTGAGTCATTCTACAGTCATTCAAATTTTTGAGTCCTTTCGCTTCTTATTTCCCTTCAAACTTTTAACACATTCTTATTCTTCTTCAGTTGACCATTGTCCGGACCAATCTGCTGTTTGTACTGCACTTGGTGGAAGCATTGTTTGAGTTGCCATTTCATCTATTTCAGTGATAAGAGCTTTTCGCGACGATTTGAGATTGAGCGCTTGGTATAAATGTGGTAAATAATGATCATTTAATAGATTATCATCCGAGTCATTGACATGATAAAGCTCTTTTTCACTTTGAAGTTCAATCAGATTTTGAATGGCAGTTTCAATAGTTTTAATTTGGGCTTCTTCATAATTCAAAACTTTACTATGATAGCTGATTCTATTTAGTTGAAGAAGATTGACTGCTTTGCATTCAGCAAGAATGATTTTTAATTTATCCGTTGCATTGCATTGTTGCGCAGTTTTGAGCCGAAAATGAGGCATTTGAATAGGCTGACTATAAGTGGCTTTTTTCTCCTTTTGAATATTCTGCCAGTCTGGTTGTACATTTCCATCAATCTCTGAGTCATATTCAGGAAGTGAGCATTCGGTTATCGCAGAAGTGTTTGTCCAGTCTAAGCCAGTATGACATGCTCTTATAAATGCATTTTCTTCAAAAGTTTGACGGAAGTTAAGTCGCCGCATGCCTGACGCTATGGGAATGGGTTCAATACAACTGGAATAATTGTCACTGACATTTCGAGGGTCTAGAGTAAGGAGATTAGACCATAATCGCCACCATAAATATCCAAGTTCATGATATTCTTCGTTGGATAAATCCGAGAAGACATCATCTGTATATAACTTCATAATAGTGCCTGCATTAAAATAAATCAAGATGGCATCTTCTCTAACACTTTTGTATTTGTTGATGAGAAATTGAATAGAAGCTGATTGACCATTTTTTGATTTGTTGAGGGCAGCATAACTTTCAATGTTGACCAATGTATGGAGTGGTGGGATATCCATGACATTAGTTTTGATAGAATAAATCATTGGAAGAAAATAATTTCTAAGTTGTGTTCGTAAATTGATAAACGGCGCACAGTTGACTCCATCATGTTCCAGCGGAATTTGATTCATACGGATAATCGGAGTGGAAGTGCATTTACCCGTTTCTTCATAAAATTGTATTAAGTGAAGGAAGAGATTATCATTGGTTGGGAGGGACAGGCCTAAAGACTAGTATTATGGCAAACCAGACTGAATATTAGCAACACGCTTATTTTGAAGGGTTTTGAGCCTTTTTTGAATGTTAATGAGCTCTTGCTTTTGTAGGACACCCCAATTATTCAAAATACTAGACCACTGGGTATTTGGATCCTTTTGAAGCCTAAAAAAGAATCCATCTTTGTAAGCTGGATTATTGTATTGATTTAAAGGGTGATTTATTGGTCTTGAAAGTGATAGAAAACGATTCATAGTTATACACGAATTACACGTTTTAGGTGTTAATGAAACCGCGTGTTGACAAGATTCGGAAAAGTGCCTCTTAATTGAGTAAGAAAAAGAATCATGGCCTAGCTGTGCTCTGATATGTTCCGGTAAAGTGGGAAGCAATTTACAAACGTTGTATGGAAAAAGAGTTTGATGTTGAACTTGAATATTAGGATCAAGAATGGCGAAATCTCTGCGTATGGTTCTAGACTGGATAATTAACTGGTCTATTTCACTCATGTCAGTAGGCCAGATCCAAGTTTTGTTATCAGATTCATATTTTAAGATTTTGCGTAGGCGCTGAGCAAGAAATAACGGTTCATTACATGTCAGCGCACGATTAATAAGCTTAAAACTAGCTACTTTGTGTAAGTTCGATGTTTCCATCCAACCCATTTCACGAAATATTTTATGGTGCGCCACAGTTTTATGATTTCCAAGCCGAGGAATATTTAGAATATCTTTTGCGATATCTAATAACGCTCTATTAATCATACTGTAATCTGAGTTTGTTCCAAAGGGCAAAACATCAAAGCCATAATTTAATACACCGTATCCCAATGAATGAGCTAGTCGGCTGGCTTCAATTCTATTTCCAGACTTGAGAACATTAAGAATAAGCGGGCGGAAAGATCGAATTTTCTCATTAAGCACTTGGAAATGCGAACGAAAATCAAAATGAGCATTAAAATGAAAACCTAAGTGTTTCATATTAATCTTATGCTTTATAACATGAGTCACATTGTTAACCTCATACGTGATATTATCTTGAGACTCTGACTCACCTACAATGAGAAATTGACTTTTATGTGGCGCTACAGAGATTCCAATTTTTGAAGTTTGCATGGTAAAATCGATCATTATTTCCTTGATAAGGTCAACACCTTGACTTCGATTTTGAACCATAATTTGAAGTACCAGATCATCTGCAAACCAGACTGAAAGTGTTTTGTCATATTTTTTAAGGATGTCTATTATTAATTCTGCATATAGAACAAAAAACAACGGGGCCGCATTTGAACCCTGTGGGACTCCTACATTTGGGATTAAAACTGGTTTGCTTTTAGAGCCATCTTCATATGCTACGACATATCGGTTCGTGAGCTGATCGCGAATAAGTCTGTGTAACCCATTAGATACTAAATTTTTTAATTGCCGTAGAAGGATTTCATGCTGTGTGGTACCAAACGCGTTTTTAAAATCCACGAATAATAAAAATGTACAAGGGCTAGGATTATGATTTATATTTTCAAAAATATGCGCAAGGGCCGTGGGACAGCCATGCTTTGGACGGAAACCATGCTGGAAACTTGAAATAGTTCCATTTGGCTTAGTTAAAGTTCTAGATAGGTTTTTTACCCATACACCATCACTTATTTGTGCAGGAGGTTGCGGTAGTTGTAGAAAACGATAGCCATCAAGTGTTTCTGGGGATTTGTTGGCTTTTTGCAATTTAATCATTTTGTTAACACTACTTAAAGGATTATAAAAGCCAAGTTCTGTGTCAAGTCTGATCATTCGAACTAAATGATGGCCTACAAGATTACGTGGGAGCCCGCTAAGTAATTTTCGACAAACATTTGTGTCATGCGAGGTTGTTCGTTCTTTTAAATTAGCTATAATATGGACAATGGAATCACTTCGGTCTGTTCCTTTGATATAAAGCGGACAATTTCTCATATTGAATGGCTGGTCTAACTTTTTCCATGCAAAATCTTCTTCATTAAAGGGAATAATATCAACTTCTTGTAAATCTTGAAAATGCTTGGCTAGTTTATCAGTACCAAAAGTAACTTCTTTCATTTTCTTAAGCTGCATGCCTGAATTTAAACGACGATGTAAATGAAAAACATCATTATCTTGTAGATTATCGAAGTCAGAGGTTAATAAGGTTTGCGCACGTCTATAATCTCTTTGGAAAAGCCGATTAAAATAAGATGAGAGCTCATCACGCCAGATGTGGGTTTCAATGGTTGCATTAGGATTGGTTCGTAAAATATAATTCGCATCATTTACCTGTCTTTGATATTCTCGAGTGGATGGAGATAATATACAACGAATTTTCGATAAATCAACCTTTTTCGACACTTCTAAAACAAGATCATTACCTAAAGTTTTAATCAAATCCATCACTTTTACAGAATAATTCCCAACCCACTCTGGTTTTACCCAGTTAGGGTCGTCATTCGCTTTCTCTCTTTCTAAATTTTCTCGATCAAATAGTCGTTCAAGTTCATCTTCATTTTCTTTAAAGAGATTAATGGCGGCATTAAATACTATATCTTTGTCTGGATAGTATTTTACTGTAATTTGCTTTAACTTTTGGAGTTTGACAGTAGGTATATGATAGCTACCAATTAAGATTTTGTGACCATCATTACGTATCATATCTCGTCCTGAATGTACCACAAGTTTATCCATTTTCATCATCTTTTCTAACCACCAGTCAATTTTACTTTCTTTTGTAGATCGATTCGCTGCATTCGTTTTGATATTTTTGAGTTCATTTTTATACGAAATAAGTTGTTCTCTTATATCTTGACAAAATCTTTTACTGTCTTGCGGCCGAGGCGTAAATAAATCAACATTACCATCACCAATTATTAAACTTGGAACTTTATGTTGGATTTTACATATTTCTCTAAAGCGGTCAGAAAAATAATCGAACACAGCTTTGTTTGTAAATAACCTGAGATTATAACTTTTAACACCACAATGAAATCGGTAAAAAGTAGTAAGATTGAATTGAAAAATATTGCCATCTTTGGCGGGGATGGCGATATATAAACTAACAAAAGGAACTTTGTCATATTTAATTTTGCCCGTAATTCCTTTACTTTCATTGAGAAAGATTGCTGAGTATACTTTATGACTGGTAACACCATTTCTAGTAAACGGTACCCCTTTATGTGTAAAAACGGTGTATTGTGGAGGAGTTAGTGTTCGATTCAAAAGAAGTTTACGATCAATATCAAGTTCAGTGAAAACAAAAATATCACAATAATGATATAGAGAAAAAACACGAGCCATTTGAGTTTCTGGATCATTTAGATTGACATATAAAATCCTTAATCCTTCAAAATTCTTTCTTTTTACCCTAAAATCTTCCATTCTAGATAATCTGTTTCTTTTTCTTTCTAATTCTTTCTGCTTGAGTTGATATTTGATTCTTTCAAGGGGATCATTAGGATTATAAAGCGGTATTGAGTGAATATCATTTTTCCGTGCAAATTTCTTTCGTGCAATGGCTTGTTGACTTTGTAAACGTAAGTTAAAAAGTTTTTCGGTTTCATATTTTCGTGGTAACAAACCTTCATCTATGGGCAATAACGGATTATGCATGTCCGGGTTACGCTTAACATGATCCCGTAACTTATAATTAAAAGCATCTTTGTCTTTTTGATCTTCCAACATAAATTCATCATCTATGTTTACATTGGGGTAGTATAAATTGGATTGGGCATATCTTTGGGCTAATATTTTATGCTTTCTGGACTTGTAATAAAATTGAGCAGTCTGAGGAAGGGTATCATTGGACTCTGGAGGACTTTGATATGAATGAGAATGACTTATAATATCAGGATGCCGATATCTACTTGTATGAAAGGAATTATCTTTATGAGGACAGGTATCATTGAGATCACACATTGGTTTAGGAACGGAAACATAATTACGTTCACCAGGATGACTATAGTTTCTCCAATGATCAATGGCATCAATAATACAATCTGACCCATAGGGACAAGATGGGTCAGTGGACGTTTGTGTGTGGGAGTTGAAAAATGTGGGTTCATTATTTGAATTTGTAGATGAGTCAGGTTGAAATGAATCATTTTTTGTACTTCGTATCCACGTGGTTGGGAAAAATCGAGTAGGTGGGGATTTTAAATTGGAATTAGGGGGAGGGGTGTTTTCAGGTAATTGGCTATGACTAAGGGTACTTTCTTCATTGATATCAGAAATGGATTGTTCAAACAAAAATTCATCATAATCATTTACAATATCTGGCAAAATATTTGGACTTGACAATTCGTAACTATTAGTCATTCTCTTCATTTCCTTTGGTATAAATGGCTGAGCATTTGGCGATAATACGGAGTTTACAGTAGAAATAACAGTTAAATTTGAGTTGAATTGAGATAAATTACTGAAGTTAGGATTAACGTCTTTTGAACTTGAACTTATGGCTTTGAATACCTTAGGACCTTGGATATTCAAACGACGCTTAGGGTTTGTATTTTTGGAACGAGGGGATTGACTCATTTGTGGAGCAAACTTGGAACTTGACGGATATGGGCTATTTGGAATTGGAACATTGGGAGATGAAGGCAAGTATTGTTGCATTTTAGTTTGACTCAAGGGTTTTGGTTGAGAAGGTACAGGAAGATGTTTAGTTCCAAGCCATTGTCTTGTAAAATTTCGGAATTGCATGGCCGCTTGCTCATTAATAGATTTGAAGGTTATCAGACTAAGAGGTCCAAGGGCAACATCTGGCGTTTGCCGTGTAGTAGAGACATGCCATTCCAGAATTTGCGAAGGTGAAAGTTTTGACTTTTCAAGTTGCTTTGCGAGACTTTGAAGGTATAAATTGATCAGTTGCGTACTGATGAAAAAATAATGATATTTTTTAAGGAACATCCAAGCCACATGATCGTCATCCATTTTGGGGTCAAATAATGTTTGAATAACCATACTAGGTAACTGCTTTTGCCTGGTTTTTGCAATATTTTCTTTTAGCCCATCAATTTCAGCAATTATACCCTTCACTTCAACATTTTCTCGAAATTTGGCCGTGTTAAAATTTTTGACATAGCTGTCAATGAAGCTTTCAAAGTCATTGAGTGCCAAAAACATGATGAATCGAATATTCCATTTATCAGCAGTTGAATAATTATATTTAAGCTTTGCAGCTTTAACCCAGTGATGGCTTTTGTATTGGGCGTTCCAGTCGCTGGCTGAAATTTTTGGTAGATTAAAATCAATGGGATCTAACTGCTGATTTGGATCTGGCTCAGTTCGAAGATGTAATGTTGGAACAAAATCAATAGGACTAGTGTCTTCAAATTCATTATCATCATACACGGGAGTGTCTCCAACCATTCGAGCACCATGAGCTTCAGCACCTCTATTAATTTCTACTTGATCGACGGACTGTGATTCAGTGTCATTCGATTCTAACAATAGTTCTGACTCATTTTCTTCTGTTTCCATTTCTGCAAGTGAAATTGTTTGATCAACTGTAGGTGTTTCTTCATCAGTAGGAGGCGTATTAAGTTCACTGGTAATATTTAATTGATCTAGTTTAGGTTTCTTTTCAATAACTGTTAACTTTTTAGTTACCATGGTAGAAAGGGAATCAGGCTCATCACTAACAGTACGAGATCGCTTTTGGGTATCCTGTTCCGGAATAAATTTTGAATTTAGAAAAAATAAGTTTGTAAAGTTCGGTTTATAGTACGTTAATCCTGGTTCCTGTTCCATCGGGTTAGCCTTATCAGCTGCATCAGTTGGTGGTGGAGCCATGTCTGCTGGAGTCACATCAGGAGCTTGTTGATTTTGAGCAAGTGAGGTGAGCCAAGTTTCCGCAATATCTTCTGGAACTACAGTTGCAACCACCTGATTTATCTCATTTTGCAATTTTTGAATAGATTGACCTTGAAGAGCAGCAATTTGTTCGTTATCATTCAACTTGACAGTGTCAACCGTTTCCAATTGTTGTATTTGAGAAGCTTTGGAACCATCCGTTATGGCAGGTAAATGACTGAAATTATCGCGGAAAGTGTCACACTGATATGTGACTGGAAGAGCTTCATTTGCAATAACTTTAGTGGCATTAGTTTCATAAGTAAGAGCAGCAGATTCAAGTTGACTTGGACCCATTATACCAAGATCATTAGAAAGATGAGGTTTCGATTTCATAATCTTTTGGGCTACGGCGGGATTTTGATAGATTGCAGCACGAATTCGACTACAAATTTCAGCTTGAGTCAATTTACTTTTGATCGTCTGAAGCTTAGTGCCAAGCTTAGTACATTCTTGAAAAGCAGCTTTAGTAGATAACTCAATTTTAGCATTCATTGAAGTTTCCAACTTTGTAGCTTTAGCTTCGTGCTTTTCATCCACTTTTTGAATCTCCTTTAACATCTTGGCATCTTTGGTATCAACGAGTTGACGAAGTTCAAGTTCTTTTTGTTTGGACTCTTTTGTCATTTTGGCAAAACGTTCATCATATTGCTCTAATTTCAAAGTAAGACCAACCAATTGAGATTTTAATTCAAGGGTTTCTTCAGTATTGATGGTGGCAGGCTTCGGGACAGGAATAGTTCCGACAAGAGCATCAGAAATTGCAACTGAGGATGTAGCAGCAGGTATTCTTGGGGTGAAATTAGCATTTGTATACATTTCTAATTTCATAATGTTCTTTTGCAGCTGATAACGCCAGCGACGAAAATGTTTGTGAGCTTCATCATCAGTCATACTGCCTAACTTTTCGACATTATTTTGAGAGGCATAATAAGCAAACGAAAGTGCGGGAACCATTCTGTAATCAGCTTGATTGTAGCGTTTACATTCAGGGCCAACTATTGTGCAAACTTTTTCGTGACATTGATGAATGAGCGGTTTGCCATCTTTTCGAATTTGCCAGAGATTTCCCTTTTTTGTGAATGAAACTCTGTTCCCATGAAATCCATCTAAGATCCAGCCATTATCATTTGAAAGTTGATTTAGCTTGTTGGTTTGACAATCAGATGGTCCAAAAGCTTTAAGAGAGGCCTTATATGGATTTGTACATTGATGAATCGACGCAGCACAATCAGCATAATGAAATTGGTAATTTTTGGGGACATCATCAGCTACTGGTGAAGATAATGTGGTATCATTGTACTCATAATAATGTTTACGAGTTAAATCATCACAAGCCATTGCAAAGATGTTTCTAACTGGGGGCAAAGTTTCAGAATAGGCACTAGCACCACCGGGAAAATAATCACGTGATTGTTGAACTAGCTTTGGAAACGTATCCATATCAGGGAGAACCATATAAAAGTTTTTTTCTAAACTTTTTCGAAGTTGACCAAATGAACATTGAATCCATTCAAAATTGACCCAACAGTATTTTGGAGTGAGATGTTTCATTCGATCCGAATTTTGTACCATAAAGGCCCAACTGTGAACAATGTTTCTGAAAGAAAGCCCTTCAATTTCATCATCATTTGTATAAGCCCAAGGATGAGAGTAATTACTGTGACTTCGACCACGCAATTCAACAGAATCAGGATCAATGTTACTGGTTTCAAGCCAATGTTTGAGCCCTCCCTTGTGGGCTGGACTGATTTCAATTTTGAAGATTTCATCAAAAATACTTTTGTCAGGATAGTTCTGGATGTCATTGTATTGTTGAAGAGGGGTTCCATGAGATCCAGTGAAAAATTGAAATTGAAATTTTGGTGGTTGATTCAATTTGTGGGGAGGATGAACTATTGTAAACCGACTTGGATCATCCCAATTGAAACGCGTGTTTTGTTCCATTTTTGGTACTGAAGTGAAAGAAAAAATAAAAAACTGATAATTTAAAAGAGGACATTATTCCATAGCTGAAGTAAGAATCCTAAAGACGTCAATTGATATGCTTCATATGATGCTGGAAACTTTTGACCTTCGCTTTATGGGCCTGTATATGGGGATCTCGAAATTTTCAAATTGATATCCCATCTTACTAATTCGGCCATGCTGATTCCGAAACTATTTTCAACGCGCTAGAATTTCTACTAGAATTAAACAAGTTTGGTGCGGAGGCGCTTTGATATTGATTTTTGATGGGTGAATATGGGTATCAAACGATCTGATTCAGACCACCATATACAGGCTTTTATAGCTCAAATCAACCAGTCAAACCACCTTTATTCTCATTCCTTTCGAGAATCCATGGATCGCTTTCGTCTAGTTTCATCGCCAGTTTGAGATATCGTTCTTGATCCTCGGTAGACGTAGCACTTTGGATATCTTGAAGACCTTCAAGAAAGAGCTTTGATTGAGTAAGCTTGCAATCGCATCGAAGAAGCAGTTTTAGTATTCCCAATTTTTCATTCTCAATTCAAGTTCATAAGTGAAAAATCTTAAGAAAATCCGACGAGTTCACATGAGAGTAAATGATCTTGTTCCTTTAGATCAGTCTCGCAAACAAAGTTTTCAAGTCTGTCTTTGTAAGTGTTCAGTTCTTTCTTGATGGCCTCGTAATTTTCTTTGATTTTGAACGAAATTCTTCTGAGTCTGATGGTTTCCCGTTTTAAGGACCTTATCAATTCCTCTATGTCAGTGACTCGTGCTTTGATAGTTTCAACCTCAGCTCTCATTTGAGTGGTCAGTTCCATCTTTTATCTGATTCTGAAATTCAGAATCTGAATCGGTGCGCTCTCACGGATGTGATTTCGTCTTATCTAGGGTGATTCACGGCCTATCTCGCTAATGTATTTTCGACGAACCTTCAAAGCCGAATTTTACCCAGAAAATCACGTGATCGGATAAATCCTAATGGTG
>SCLD01059614.1:0-15908 GCA_004367895.1 Oikopleura longicauda | reverse complement strand
ACATGCAAAATAATATGAAAGTGTGACACTCTGTAAATTACACATGTGTAAAATGTACACCGTCTTTACACACTTTAGAGTGACCATGCAAAATCATATGAAAGTGTAAATTACACATGTGTAAGATATATTTCAAGCTGAGGAAGCTACTCTTAAATGTTACCTTTTCAACTTGAACATTTTGAACAGTTCTTTTCATACCGCCTTGATCGACCGAGTCACCGACTTCTTCACCACCACCATCTTTACCTTCTTCAGGATCCTAAAGGATAAACCGTTTATACAGGTCACATCTAAAAGTGGTACACTCGTTCAACACATTAGAGTGGAACACTTTGTATAATGAAACTGTGTAAATTACACGTAATATTGTAAAATAATATACCTTGACTGGTTTATTTTCAATTGGTTTTTCGGCTTCATGTTCGTCTAGTTTCTTGGCTTCAGGCTCGACTGGTTTATCTTCAGCTGGTTTTTCGGCTTCAGGTTCGAGTGGTTTATCTTCAGCTGGTTTCTCGGCTTCAGGTTCAGCTGGTTTCTCGGCTTCAGGTTCGACTGGTTTATCTTCAGCTGGTTTTTCGGCTTCAGGTTCGACTGGTTTATCTTCAGCTGGTTTCACGGCTTCAGGTTCAGCTGGTTTCTCGGCTTCAGGTTGGACTGGTTTTTCGGCGATTCTATATAAGTTTTACATGTGTAAAATTGTGTAAAAATTACACCGTTAAAAAATTACACCGTGTAAACTTTCCTTTGCTTTTTTCTGGCTGGTTCTTGGATTGCATTCTGAAAAAAAATGTGAATTTAAGTCGATCTATATAAATCGAAAGTGCCCGATGATAAGTGTGTGTGATTTAAATGGGTTTTTACCTCGCTTTTGACCCCAACTTAAAAGATTTTAATAAAATTGAAAATTTACACAAATTTTACACACTTACTGTATTTATGCATATGCTTTCCGTTCTTCCTCATCCAGGTAGTTGAATGACGCTCTAAACCATTTTGCCGGTTGTATTGTTTCAGCATTGTCTTATCCGTTTCATTCAGATGTTTCATCAGATGTTTCATCATCTGGTGCATATTGCTTTTGTTCACTAAATTTACACATTTACACGAAATGAATTTACACATTTACACGAAATAAATTTACACAAAATTACATATTTACAAAAAATTACAAAAGTATTTACATATTTACACACCTGGCAAAAAAGCCTCTCTCTTCCAGTTGCACTCAAGGCAGAAAAAATAACCCAGTTTTTCGGGGTTTTCGATATCACCCGCAAATTTTTCATAGCTGTGGCCGTCAACAACTCTCTTTTGCGGTTTCGGTGGTTGTTTCTGTTCGGTTTGCGGAACTTCTTGGGGCTGTTCGGGTTGTGGGACTTCTTCTTGCTCGGTCGGACCCGTTATGATTTCCATTGGCATTGGCCCTACAACATATTAATAAAAGTGTAAAATTACGTGTAATTACACGTAATATTACACCTATATTACACCGTATAATATTACAGGTATAATATTACGTGTAATATTACACGTAATTTTACACTTTTATATTTGTTATCCATGTTAAATCACTCACCAGCTTCAAAATTTTCCAAACCAAAATCTCGGTCTATATCATCCGCATATCTTCGGAATTCACCCGACAGTTTCCTCATCCATTTTTCAACCAAAACCAAACGTTTCTCGATTACCGTGTAAATTACTCACTATAAAATTACACTATAATTTACACCGTGTAAATTACACAATTACACTCAATTTTATGTGATCATTTTAAAATTTATTGTGATCATTTTACAGTCAGTTGTGATCATTTTACAATTTACTGTGACCATTGAGCAATTTACTGTGACCATTGAGCAATTTACTGTGATCATTTGTAAATTAAGAATAACTTACACCGTGTAACTTACACTGTGTATTTTACACACGTAGGTTATCCCACCAATCATCATCAATCACGTGAAATCAGTCTTTAATTTTCGAATCTGTGAAATAAAGAGAGAAAAACCCGAGAAAATACATTTGTCGCTCAGGATTTGACTTCAGAGATGATAACAAACATGATATTTATAATACTAAAAGAATGTTGACATACAGCATCTTCAGACTGCGTTGACATATTGGACAATTTCAGATGATTATCTTTATCGCACTTCTTTTCACCGTTGTCGGACAGATACCGGACTGGAACGCAAACAACTGGAATACAGGTAATTTTACATCACATCCATTCAGCTGTATTCAAAATTTCAAAAGGTCAAAACTTAGACTTGTGTAAACTTACACCTGGGTAAACTAATACTTGTGTAAACTTACACTTGTGTAAACTTACACTTGTGTAAACTTATATTTGTTTTCTTAAACTTGTATAAACTTACACTAGTGTAAACTTACACTTGTGTAAACTTCCACTTAAATTAAAACTTACACAATATGTAAATCAGTGTAAAATAACCTTATTTTCAGGGCCACGAAAGACAAAGGCAACGACAACAACAACAACAACGATGACACCGACGACAACAAAGAGAACAACAAAACCTGAAACATTCCCAATTCCCGCACGCTCCAAAAAATTTGATCAATTTGAAACTGAGAAAGAACTGAGAACCGTTTATGAAGGTGTAATTACACGTGTAAATTTATTTATTCAATGTAAATTTTAGAGAACGATAATCCAGTTGCCATCCTGGAATCATGCTTTGGTGGAACAATATTCAAGATGAGAGTTTACACCATTGAAGCTCTCTTAATCGCTGCTGGTTGTCTTATCTCAATTCTAGGTAAATAATATTGTGTAATTTTAGAATTTTCAAATTTTCAGTTGGATACATTATTTTTTTGAAATCGGGGTGCAACTGCTGCAAGTTTTATAAACTAAGACGAAGACACGCTGTGAACTACGAAGTATCTACAGACGGTGACCCTTGATTATTCATTTATGCTAGAAACACTCATCCGACACCGATTTACACACCCGTGTAAATTTATACATTTATTTTCAAACGATGTTTAACTTAATTAAACAATATTTTAAGAGAGCGATCCCTCTAGTGACGAGGATTACCAGCCTTACTCAACGCCACCCATGACACGACAAACAGACTTCGGCCCGATTTCAACGCAAGCTATCGATCTTCTTCAACGACATGGTATTGAAACATCAGGGCTCAATATAAGAGACTAGAAACTATTACACTGTCGCTACACTTAATATAAACTCGAACGAATCTGATTGTATTTTATTTGCAGTTTTAAATGCAAGCTTAATTCAAGCGTGTAATTTCGGGAAATTTACACATGTATGTTACACAATGTATGTTACACATGTAAGTTACACATGTTAGTTACACAATGTATGTTACACATGTAAGTTACACAATGTATGTTACACATCTATGATGTATGTTACACATGTATGTTACACATGTATGTTACACATGTATGTTACACATGTATGTTACACATGTATGTTACACAATGTCTGTTACACATGTTAGTTACACAATGTATGTTACACATGTATGTTACACATGTATGTTACACATGTCAGTTACACAATGTATGTTACACATGTATGTTACACATGTATATTACACAATGTATGTTACACATGTATGTTACACAATGTATGTTACACATGTATGTTACACAAGTGTAAATTACACGGAATTATTACATTGGATTGTTATTTTCGTCTAGAGCTTGTTCGATTTCGTTGTTTTCCATCTCATTTTCTCCATTTACACCTGGATTGTTTTCAACCCTATTGAATTGGTGTGATTGACACCAAAAACAATTGCAATTTTCTCTGAAATGGAATTGCCAATCTTCAATCGAAGGCTCATCAAAAATTGCACCCCAAATCATATCAACATCTTCTTCGGCTAGACTGTTGAAAAAATCCATACGAATTTTGTAAAGTGAGATAATACTGGACCCATACCCTTGAACAAAAAAGAGCATAGAACCATTTTATGAATTAAATCAACAGCTTCAATACAAGTATAGGTTTTATATTTGACCTATTATAAGGTACCATTCAGATATTACACAGTTCTATAAAGAGATTTCACATATCTTTACTGCTTGAAGATAAAATTTTCATTCTAAATTTTAAAATATTTAATTCTATGTAAAATCAGTGTAAAAACAATTTTAATTACATTCATGTGAATTCAGGATAATTCATATCGATTCTCTCCTAAAGATTCAAATGACGTTTATAATGTGTAATTATACAGAAAAATTCAGCAAATTAACGTAGATTCTATTCTAAATACGTAGATTTCAAGCCTATTATGCGTCATTTACCAGTCGAATAAAAGCTTTTGCAGGAGCTAACAGCTCAACTTACATATAAAAGATCCTTTTTATTATTTTGAAATGTTTCATTCCGTGTAAAATCAGTATAAAAAACAATTTTAATTAAATTCATGTGAATTCAGGATAATTCATATCAATTCTCTCCTACAGATTCAAATGACGTTTATAATGCGTAATTATACAGAAAAATTCAGCAAATTAACGTAGATTCTATTCTAAATACGTAGATTTCAAGCCTATTATGCGTCATTTACCAGTCAAAGTAAGCTTTTGCAGGAGCTTATACGTCAATTTGAATATATGAGATCCCTATATTATTAGCCAAGTTTTACTAGGCGACACGCGTCATCACATAGATATAGGTATAATATAGCTAAGAGCCATACGCATATAGGATTATCCTTTAGCCCCCTCTCCCCTCGGGCGACACAACTCCCCCGAGCTTACCAACCAGTGCCCCGAAAAAAACCATAAAAACCCAAAGAAATCTGAAGATTTATCTTCAGTTTGAATTTCAAGCTTGAAAATACTACCAGAACAAAAATCATGAAGTGTGGATGAAATAATTTCATGTGTAATTTACACATGTTTTGAAATTTTATTCACTCTAAGATGATTATACGAAGTACAACTGTATATCGAAACTCGTCGGGATTACTTCAAATTTATTACAAATTTAGGGGAGAAGATGCAAGTCATAAAGTTATAACAGAGAACATATTTTTGGTGAAATTTCCTGGACAAGAGACCTCAATTGATATCTGAAACTTAGTTTAAATTTGAAATATTATTTTTAGAATGGAACGTAGCAAGACCATAATGATCAACCGCGTGCAAATATTGTGGAAACATCCCTATGAAAAATCGGTATGACACCCTTATCAAATTTCTTTTGTTAATCAAATAGTTTTTTAGTATTACACTCGTTTGAATTATTTGGAGAATTCGCAAAAATTGTCTGTTGAGGGTTATAGCGATGAGAACAGCGTTCATGAATTATTATCCAGGTTGAAAAACAACATCGTTGTTGAAATTGATATTGACGAAAATGATAAACAAAATACAAAACTAAAAATTGTCAAATAGCTGATTTACTACATTGGATTTTTACACAAGTAATAAGACAAGTCTCTAATTTTAGTAACATTAAGAAAATATAATGAATAACATTTTCAATAACTTGGAACGATGGTCTCAATGCTCTAAACAATTTTCCAGAAGAAGTAAAAATTTCGCCAATGAAATATTGGACAGTCTCAAACAGTTGGATGACGAAAACTTCACTCAAATTTCACGGGAGCTCTGTAAGACTTATTTATTCTTTCAAAAATCTTAGTATCATATTCAGATAGTCAGATACAAGGAATAATAAATTGCGTCAATCGCCCAATAGATGCTCTAGAAATTCAGTTAGAAGAAATCTTCTATGTAAGTTTACACTGTGTAATTTTATTTATACATCGTTTTACACAATATTATTTAAGGATGATACAGATGATAGCCAAGTCACTTCAGATCAACAAATGCAAGAATCTGAAACCGAACCTGAAAGCGACCATGAAATAGAAAATGAGGAAGCCGTCAGAAATATTGAATCCATCAATGAACACCAGAGTGCTAATAACCTTTAATTCATGAAATTTTAAATACATTGATTAACTAAGACCTTTTGAATTTCGTTTTAAGATAAGATGATAAAGATAGAAACCGTACCCAAAAAGTTCGTTGCGGTGTTGTCAATGTTGAAAATGAATTTTTATTCACCTGCTGATCTTGTATGGAACGCGCAGGATTGATTTCAAATTACATGTAATATGTGTAATGTAATTTATGTGTAATATATTTGAAACAAATGAAATTTTGCTTAAGCGGAGATATTTCACAATCAATAATCCAACAGCTGTGAACAATGTGAAAGCACTTTATAAAGCTTTCAAAGAATCTAGACTGTCACTGTCTCAGGTTGCTTTTGCTTTTTGACGTGCTTTAATATAGAGTTTAAGTTTTTCCAGACCGACATACTTGTTGCTACCAAACACAGACGACTTGAATATTTTTATCATCTTAAATTTCCTTTTACACTGTACCACAATCGATTCATTATCCTTTTTAAAGAAGTTGGTAATGACTCATATAATACAAACGGGTTTCTAGAAGCACTCATTTCATCAAAACCCCTTTATATTCATATTGAACAACTTTTATACACCCATAATATAAATTATAGTTCGAATAACTCTCTCGTTAGTGTTGTTGAATCTAATCACTTGACTATTTTTTTACACAATTTTACATTTTACACATTTAGAGCTAAACAAAGATTTCGTTTAAGTGACCCGATAGATATATTAAATGATAGTAGATGCTTCGGTATTAAAACAACTATACATATTGTAATTAATGAGTGGCCCTATGTTTACTGGGTTCCATCCGGTAATATCAATTTAACTTATAGCAATGAATAATAATTTTGGAATTAATATTTAAAACCTTTAAGATGATTTTGTTGAAAACCTTTGGAAACTTAAGCCGATTGTTTATCTGCACCTGGCTTGAATATCACAAAATCAATGTCGCGGATTTAATACTCATGCAAAATAGCTATAGGTTTTCAAATTATGAAATAAAATTACACAAATTTACACTTGACAATAAATTTACACAATAAGAAAACCTTTTAAAAGTGAATCTCCAAAGAAAAACCATCAGCCACATATGGAAATAACAGAAATGGAAATAAAATCTGCCATGGAAAAAGATTTCTTGCATTACAAATCAACTGGTCAATCTCTCGAGTCGTTTTTTTGCTGCGACATACTGATTGCGAAAAAATGGAAATCAAATCGCTTTAACCTGGAACGAAGAAAACTGAAATACGATCGACTTATCATTCATTTTGCCAGCGGTCGCCATCATGATGAATTCTTTTTTGGTGAAAAAGATCTCAGTCTACTATTTGCAAAAGAACCGGTCAAAATTAAAATGACAACACTGATGACTTTATTCAAAATCCCTATTAATGACCCAAATTTTGAAGGATTTGAAATTCATGATTTCGACCCTAAACGACCAAAAAGCCTAGTCAAACCCGAATTCTCGCATTCGAAAATCCAAATAGGCATCTTTGACGATAGTGACCTCTCAGATAGAGTTTTTTGGCTACCTTCCTCTAATCTTGTTAAAAACCCTTTCATGTGCTCTGTTCCCGATTGCTGTTTCACATCTAGAACTCGTTATGTTTTAAAACGTCACGTGCTTAGTTGCGCTCGTTAATTTAAATCAATTTATCTGATGTGTATTTGTATTAAGATGCGAAAAATAAAAGAGTTTTACAATATTCCCCAGTTGTTTATAACCTGCTGGATTCGTTTGTTCAATATCACTCCAGAGGTGCTTGATTTGAAACCATTCAGGGAATGAAACCAAATAATTTTACACTTTGTGTAATAAGTGTAAATGTTCTTGGTGTAATTCTTGAAAAGATCCAGGTTTGAAATCAAAAACGATCAAGTGAGAACTCGAATTAAAACCGCTTTCAATGAATTTGAATCGTCTTTATTATCAATTTCCGATTTCTTCCAAACAACCATTCTCGTTGCCAAACGAAACTCGAATTTTTACATATTGGAGCGGGCGAAAATATTGCATCCGGAAATATTGATCATCTTTGCTGATAAATATGGCTACTTTCTTGATTTTGATTTCAATCTTCTCAAATCACGTGATCCAATTGAAATTGAACTCAGCCCGCTTAGAAAATTGTTGTGTTTCCCTTCACTCGATTTAATCAATGATTATCATAATTGTGCAAATATTTATAAATTCAAATTGGTCAAAAATAACCATGGAAAGGAAATATCTGTCGGCGTACGACATCACGCAGTCCCTGGACTGTCTCCACTTGCCATTATCAATATTGCTGTTGACAAATGGCCTCCATGTCAAATATTCTGGCTTCCATCGGACAATCTGATTCAAAATCGATTCTTTTGTAAAACGGAAAATTGTGGTTTCTCGTCAGATAGATTGAGTAATTTGAAAACACACGAAGAAAAATGTAGTGGAATACAAAAAGTAACACCAAAACAAGTTCTTTATGGAAAGAAAAACGACATCATCTTCATGTTGAAAAATCATTTTAATCTTGATATCCCAAAACAAGAACATTTTTGTGTGTATGATATCGAGACCTTTGATAATGACACTTCCTTGTTCCCTGTTTCAATCGCAGTTGCCAGTACATTAGAAGATCCAATATATTTTCAACGGTACAACGATCATCCAGAGTCCGGCTATCTTCTTGTTGTTCAATTTGTGAAATATCTATTACATTTACAGAAAAAACTCAAAATAGTTCAACCAAAAATTTATGAACACGGAAAAAATATTCTAGAACACTATGAAACTGGCATGATGAAAATAACTAAGCGCCAGTTTCGACAATGTCTGGATTTTATAAATAATTACAATATTTTGAAATGTTATGGATTCAATTCTAGGTGAGTTACACAGTTTATCAAAAATTTACGTGTAAAATAAAATGATTTACTAAGCAAATTTGATCTTCCTATTCTGCTACCGTCCATTGTAAAATTCGCAGATTCTGCCCATCTCAACATTGAAACTTTGAGAAAAGGAACGAAAATCATCAATTTGGTTTTATGTTCTCCCCCTGATTTTGGTTATAGCGGTGATTTCAATTCATCTAAACTTATAAGTTTTCGCGATGTGTTATCTTACACATCTCCTTGCTCGCTGACACGTTTTCTTTCACAGTGGAAAACGTCTCAACAGAAAGGCTGTTTCCCTCATGGGTAAGATTTACACAATTTACAAAATTTACACAATTAAATAACACAAATTTAGATATTTCAAAACAATGGCTTCATTAAACTCTTGTGTTGTTTTTCCTCCTAAAAATGCATTCTTCAACCAAATCCAGCAAAAAGAAATTGATAGTAATGATTATGAAGATGCTTGTCAATTGTTCAATTCCAAAATTGCTTCGGGCGAGTGGCACAGTATGGCTGATTTCCTTCAGCACTACAATCTTTTGGACGTGGTTCCGCTGGTCAAAGCTCTACAAAACTGCTTTGAAAATTACGCCAAATTTTTCAAAATTGACTCCATGAACTATTTGTCACTACCCTCGATTGGATTCAAAGCAATGTATAATCTTTTTGATCAGACACTTCCATTTGTATTTTCTTTCAATAATGTTGGCGAAGAATGTCGTAAAATGTTCCGAGACAACGTCGTTGGTGGTTTAAGTACTGTCTTTCATAGGTAAATTACACAGATTTATTTGTGTAATTTTACACATTCCTTAGAGACATCAATTTGACTGACTCAGAGTCACCTCCTGCCAGCAAAATTGCCCCCAATGGCGAATTATATACATCCTTTATATTCGTTGACTTTAACAGTATGTATCTATGGAGCATGACTCAAGATCTCCCGTTGTCACCTGGTTTGAGTTGGACAATGGTCAACGGCCGATTTCGAAAAAATGTGTTAGTTGGTGATGTTAGTTTCAGTTCGATTCAGTGGATCTACTTTCAACAAACAAAATACAATGAGCAGATTCATCACTCATACTATCAAGGTGAAAAAACCATATATGATTGCAAAGTAGATGGCTATGCTATGATTAACGGTATAGAAACTATATTTGAATACAATGGCTGTTTTCATCATGGATGTCCATGCATCAAACAAAGAACGAACGAACAAATACAAAAACACAAACAATGGACGCAAAGAAAGAAAAAACTTGAATCTTATGGTTGTAAAGTCATTTCAACTACTTGCTGTCAATGGAAACCTTTTCTTGAATCAATGAAAAACCCCCCAAAGACCGTCATGGGGCGAATATTGTTACAAGATAATCAGGAATAGTTTTGAATTTAGTATTTAATCGTTCAAAAATTATCTATCGGTGTAATTTACACAAAATGGGTGTAAACTAGTGTAAAAGAAATCTCTCTTGGATGCCATAGAACAGGACGAAGTCTTTGGTTTTGTTCAATGTGACCTTACATCTCCACAAGAAATGATCGATCGACACCTACGTAATGGTTTTCTATTCCCTCCCATTGTTTCAAGACAGACAATTGACAACACGATGATTTCGCCTTATATGGCTGATTTGATTTCAAAAAGTGGGAAAAGTGGTAAAAGCGGACCGACTCCAATTCAAAGCTATCATGGTAAAAATCTTTTTCTCATGACTCCACTGGTTCGACTGTACATGCGACTTGGACTTAAAGTCACTAATTTAACAAAATTCATACAATATGTTCCTGGTAAAGGTCTTTTACCATTCGCAAACAAAGTGGTTCAACTCAGATCAGAAGCCACCGATGAAGGCGATGATGCAAAACAACTAACGGCAAAATTATTTGGAAATGCTGGTATGAAATAAAGTATATAAATTATAAGCTATCAAAATTCCAGGTTTTGGGAAACAAGCAGAGCGAGTTTCGAATCAAACCAACACAAAGATTTACACCGACACTGAAGATTTGATAAAAGACGAAAAAAGCCCATTTTTTCGCAAGGCAGATATTGTATTTGATGAGCAAAATAATTTCAGCTGTTACATCGCAAGCTCCACCAAACCAAAAGTCGACGATAATAAACCAACTCACATTGGAGTGAGCATATTACAATGGTCAAAATACATATTTATCGATTTCATGTACTTTCTCGAACGTCATCTTATGGACGGCTCCTTCAAAACAGCTTACGCCGATACTGACAGTATGGCCCTTGCGTTGACAAAGACGCAAATTAACAACGACAGTCTCAGACAACAACTAAAAGGGATGTTTGACCCAATTGTTAAACCTTCGATGAAATTGTCTTGGGATCAGCAATGGGAAAATTGGTTTGTTACAACCAATGAAACTTGGGATATTAGACGTCCTGGAAAATTAAAAGGTTGTGTAAATTATGTGTAAATTTTTTAACCGTATAATTTCAGTGGAATTTTCTTTCGTCAATGGGAGATTTTTGGCCTTATCTCCTAAAAGTTATCATTCTTACAACGCTGATACTTTGAAAACAAAAACCGGCCACAAAGGAGTTAGTCATGCTGAAGCCAGAAAACTTACCAACGATATTTTTGCAGATTGTCTTTACAATGATTTGGAAGTGAATGTGACGGCGCGTGAATTACGTCGAAATAAATTCCAACAAATGATATTTTCAGAGACAACTAAAAAGGGGTTGAATCCAATTTTCAAAAAATTTCGTGTACAAAAGGATAAAATCTCCTGTTTACCCCTGTGTAAAAATGGGAAAATTTTGTAAATTCTAAATATTATCTTTTAAAGATGTGGACGGATTTTGAATTGAAAAAAATCGGAGAGCTATATTCAAAACTTCAAGATGAAACACTTGAAGACATTCTTCCGGCGTATCTTATTGACTCTATCAAATCGGAAGAGGGTAAAGCATACAAAAATCTAAGGAAATTTTACACGTGTGTAAATTATTTCAAAATAAGCACTCGTGTAAAATGCACAAGAAATCATTTTTTCTACCCTCGTCATAAATCTGACCGCAAAACTGTTAGATTCGTTCGATTAATGTCAGGTTTCAATGTTGGTATTTGGCTTGGAGAAATTCTTCAAAATCTCGCCATTTCTGTTGATATGCGAATTCAAATCGGTTTTTCATTCATCGGTGTTAAATACAAAAACGAAGAGCCTAAATATATCTATTTTTTTGCTGCCCCTGATCTTTGCCAAATCAAAAAAACATTTTATTTTCCCAAAGACGCACTCAAATTCGCCGAAGATTTAGAAAAAGGATCGTATCGCGATTATTTACAGCAAACTTTCTTCAAAAGTCAAAGTGGAGAAGTGTTTGAAAGCTCGGGTATTGGCCCTTTTGTTTTGGTGGCCTGCTATATATGGATTCGAAAATGAATATTTTTGAAGAAATATTATCAACCCTATTTGAAAATAGTCAAATTAAAAATTATCCTGATATAATTAAATCAGGTAAGTCATCGCATTTGACGTGGTTCTGATTTTATTTCAAGTGAACTCACTGATCCAGCTGTTTCAAAAATGTATGGAAAATTATTTCGTTTCAATTAAACCTTCTCTTTTGAAATCTGATTTGGTGTCTGGTCATTCAATTTTGGTTCATCGTTTAGCGAAAAAGCCATCGTGGCGAAGTTTCATAAATATTCTCATCTGGTCATTGTTCACACAAGAAATTGGTCAGCATATTTTGGATGACAATGATTTAATAACCCTCAACAAGCAGATCAAGCTTGATTTAATGGAAATTTTTACTAAATTCGAAGATTTTTTTGAAGAAACCGGGGGTTTCGATGACATTATCGACTATGAAGAGTGTCTAAAGAATTCGATTGACACAACTAAAGACTATGTCAATCTTTTTCAAACTTTTGTGTCATACTTTTTATCTGTGGTTCAATTTAATAATACATATTTATAAATATATACAGAGTATTGTTCTATTTATGAAAGCAAAATGTAAGCTTGTTGTAACTTAAAAATGTGTCGACGTTTAAAAGTATATAAATCAGAGGTTTTAGGTTTTAACATCATTCAATGATAAGGTATAGAGAAGTAAATATCAAATTACCGGAAATAAAAAGAGTTTTTCTCTCAGGGTGTTCCTCTGCCGGAAAAACGTTTTTCGCCAAACGCTTAATAGAATCGAAATTTATTGAGTCGGGTAGAGTTTACTATTATCATCCTGATTTTCACGAGACTAATCCTGTAGACTGGGATGCAGTCTATCAGGCGGGAGTTCCTACTTTGGAAGACTTGATGGAAATACCACCTTTTAGCTGTTTAGTTCTAGATGATTTATTCCACGAGTGTAAAGATTCAAAAGTCATAGATTATTTATTTCGAGTTTTGTCTACAAAGCGAAAATTGAACGTTATTATTATGACTCAAAGATATTTCTCTAATGGTATATATTCATTAAATATTCGTAATTCCTGTAATTATCATGTTCTAATGCGCAATGCTGACGAACATGCTAATGATAGGGCAGCAAGAACAATGGGTCTTGACAAGGAACTTAGGATTGCGAAAATGGGGACGGTCAATGAACTCTACCCTTATTATTTTTTTGATAAAACCAACTATGCTCGTGTTTCCGGTTTGCAGTTGTATATTGATATTTTTTCGAAAGCTTTCAAAGTTGTCATGAAAAACGGTATATTCTTCTTAGTATCAGAACCCGATTTTAATAAAAATTATACAAAACTTGACGATCAATTAGCAAAGTATGAATCTTCGAAATCGAGCCCTGCCCGAACTGTCGAAAAAAATGACACCGGCAAAGACAGTCAAGATTCAAACTCGTCAAAATCGTTTAAAAACCATTTCAAACAACGACATCAAATTAGAAGACGCGTTGAACAAATTATACGGAGACATCAAAAGCGCTCCTTCCTTCAGCGCTAAAATTGACGCATATTTGAGAAGTAATGAAGTACACAGCAAACACCGAAGAATCATTAAAAAAACCTTTCCACGTCGCAAAGTTATTTCACGATTCCCTTTTGATGTTTTTATGGCTGATTTGATTGAATATCCAAATTATAAAAATCAAAATTCTAATTATAGATTTATCCTTGTTATAATAGACTGTTTTACTAAATATGTATGGGCTGTTCCCATGAAATTCAAAACCGCTCAATGGACAGCAGATGCTCTGGACTCTGTTTTCAAAAATTTTGATAAATTCCCTGTTCATTTGGTGACTGATCGAGGTTTAGAATTTTACAATGGAGAAGTTCAGAAAATATTCTTGAATTACGGAATCAACCATTACTCAATATCAACCAAATCGAAATGGAAAGCATCAGTCGTGGAACGGGTGATTAGAACTTTAAAAACCAGACTAGAAAGATATTTTACGAAAAATAATACAAAGAAATGGCTTGGTGTTTTGGATCAATTTGTCAACAATTACAATTCGACACCACATTCTGCTCACAAATTGGCGCCGCAAGATGTCACTGAAGAGCAGCAGCAAAAAGTATATAAGAGGTTATATCCTGACAGATCTCTCAAAACAGATTGTCGACTACAAGTGGGAGACAAAGTAAGAAAAATAATTGATAAAACATTATTCGAGAAAGGTTACACAGTCAATTGGAGCGAGATCATTTATAAAATAAAAGAAATACGCCAAAGCAGCGGAGTTTGTTGGTACTACTTGACAACGTTGAACGGTGAAGCTGTTGAGGGTATTTGGTACTATTACCAACTGAATCTTGTCAGTAAAAATGCTGATTAATTTACATTGTCGTAACTTTGAAGAATTGGTTCTACCTTCTATACAATTCAAAAGGCAAAAAATAGCGGGTTTTATTTGCTAACATCAACTCTTATTGATAAATCACCTGCTAACTATAAGCAACAATTACTATTCTTTTCTAAAAATCATAAGCAGTATGTCCATTTTACACCTGCCAATAAAAAATTCTATAAAATACAGTGTCTCGATCTTCAATCGTCACAATTAAAATTGATCGACTTAGAGACAGACGAAAATATAAAAAATATAAAACAAATATTTATTCAACTTGAGGTAATTAATGGGGTTTAGTAAAGTACTTAATAAACGAACGGGTAAATGGGTCAAACCTGTAAGTCGAACAACTCCGATGAGAGGAAGTGGAAACTTGCGAAACAAGCGGCAAGCAATTGTAACAAAAATTTTGCAGAGGAGATTAAAAAAGTTCAAAAAGAAGAAAAGGGGGTAAATGATCAGCAGATCACCAGTTGGTTGAGCTGTGTTCCAAATTTTATAGGATGTTTCGCTGAAAATGAACTCAAAAATGTTACAATTACAAGTTTCCCTTCCTTTCTAATAGTTAATATTGATTCAAAAAATTCTCCGGGATCGCATTGGATAGCTCTTGGGATTTTCAAAGAAAAAATTGAAATATTTGACCCGTTGGGATTCGATATTTTTAATTGGCGTCAAATACCGTGTAATCTACTCGAATTTTTACATAATATGTCGGTGACACGGCGTGTGCACACTGCGTCGAAAATTCAATCTGATGGATTTTTGTGTGGATTTTACTCTATATTTTACGTTATTGTTAGAAAATATGTAGAATTCGACTGTTTACAAACATTATTCTGCACTAAATTTTTAAATCGTAATGATTCAATACTGTATAAATTTTTCAGTTATGCAAACGGATTACAAAATAACAAAAAAACACTATCCAAGAACCAACAATGAGTCGGTCTTGGAATTCGTCTTTGAAAAAGACCCTAATTTGTTTCTGCGAAAAAACAAAATAAAAATTTATGGAACTATTTCATTTGCTGAAACAGCTATTATTGATACTGGTTTTGCGCCAAAGCTGTTTTCAATGCTCAGTGTGGAGATAGATTCACAGCTTGTTTCAAATAATAGAACAAGGTAAAAGTCTTTCGTGGTATTTTGATATCTAATTTTGATTTCAGAAACGAATACTTTTTGGCAGATTATATTTATAAAATTGGTAATTTCGCTGTTGATGCTATTTGTACCGGTTTTGTCGGTGAAGGATATAC
>SCLD01059503.1:0-15913 GCA_004367895.1 Oikopleura longicauda | reverse complement strand
TTTTCGAAAAACACTCTTTTTTCATAAATTAATCCCGGCGTCTACATGATAGAAAAACAGTCATTTTGAAAAACGGTAAAAATACTCTTTTCGATAAAAGTAGTATAAATTCGAAGTTTGGTCTGTTTTGGTCACTATCGACCATATTGCCGGGTACAGCCTTAAAGTCGATTCTAAGCATTTTAGAGCCTGACTCAAACGGTTTTGTGGAACATTTTGCCATTTTTTTCGGACACTTAAATACGATCCCTGCGACCTGGATTTTAAGCATTTAAGTTGTATAACGTTATTCTGGCATTAGTAAATCACGTACAAGTATTTTCTCTATTAGGAACCAAAGAAATAAGCATTCAGGCTCAATTTACATTTGTTTTTCTATTAACGTAAAATATTAATATTAGAAAAAAATAAATTGAAATGATTCGAATTGAAAGTTGGCCACAAAACTGTCTGGGTCACAGGCTGTGACTCACAGCCTAAAACTAAAAATTACTGTACGATAGCACGAAAGAGCATATGTGAACTGTCTACTTTCAAGAATATTAGACGGTCACAAAAAAATCACAAGTCTTTATCAGTCGATTGTCTGAGACCCAATTCCTTATTGCTTTTTTTTACTTTGAAACTTCCAAAGTCAAACTTCAACTTTATGCAGCAACGTGAATGAGCTGCTTCGGTTCATATCGGGCTGGAATTAACTGACCAAGAATACATGAAAGTTCAGCTGGCGTTAACATAGCTCCATATGACGAGTCATATGATATGACTCATGAGTCATACCAATCCTAAGAAATCTTAAATTTATCCAGCTATAAATAAAAACATTGATTGTACCGCAAATCACAAAATATTACCGCAATCACATTATCACCAATAATGACCTGCAATTAAAACAGTAAATTATGTTTTGATAAATAATAATGCATTTCAACTACCAATGAAAATCTAGTTGCTCATCTAGTTGCTCATCAGCTTGAGATTCTAGAGTGGGCGTTTTAACAAGGAGGTAGACATGAGGTTCATAAAAGGTATCAAATTCAATGAATTGATCTAGTTAAATTTTCATGTGTTTGCAAAATTCTCATGGTCGTGCATAAAATTTTTATTTTTTTTTATGTCCGATAGAATTGAAAATTTGCGAAGAACTTGAAATTCCTTCGGTTAATAAATACCGGTAGATCGGGTATAATTGAGTGCATAAGGAACAATTTCAAATTGCCCTGGGGGTGACAACTAGTGAGCTGATAGATAACGACATCGAACATGCCATGGAACTAGGTGCAGTTAACTTACCGTACTCAGCTGTTAATAAGCCCAAGTTAATTTTTACGGTACGGTTATATCAATATTGTACTGCATTGGGTTTCGATATCATCTTTTTAACGGAAAAATATCAGTTCAAAACTTAGTCACTTGAAAGTTCATATTGAACTGATTTAATTTATATCGATAATTTAAATAATATGAGTTGAATACCAAATAAATTTTGATACCGGTTTTATAAATTATTGAAAGTATATGATAAGTCATCACTGATGATTCATAAATCCCTTCATAAAATCTTGTAGGGGGTTGATTTTAGTCTAAAATTTTAAGCCGACAAGAAATTTTTGTTTTTAACGTCTATTAATCAAAAGTGAAGTTTAAGGGTGGGTCTTCTACTGTGATTAACGAACTGAAAATCGAAAGGGTTGGGTCTATCGTTTCAAGTCGCGTCTAGTCGAGGTCACAATCGTATAAAGTCAAGCAAACCGATCATATCTCTTTATGTGACATGAAGATTTTAACTTTCAGAGGCACATTCTCACCCTGTACTCTCATTTTGCCATGCATCATTACCAATGAATCATATTACCATTCAGTATAGTAATTATTTTAAGAGTAAAGGCAAAAAGAAAACTCTGAAAATAGAAATGTTAAAAATAGAAATTACGTTTTATAAATATTTGATATAAACAAGGTCTTCAAACCAGAAGAATTAATTTCAAAGTTTCCAAATCAATTCAATTACTGAAATAATTGACGCTTCAATCATAGAAAAAACTATTTCAAGGGACCTAAAAAGGTGGTGTTGCATCAAAAACGTTGATGTTCTCACATTTTTAGAATTTTCAGTCGATTTGAAAGTATACAGTAGTATAAAGTGTATCCTTGCAATGTTGATAATAACGACATAATTTTAGAAAGAATGAACGAACAACTTTTGTTCTAAATATACTTTTTCAGGTAAAAATAGTCCAAGAATAAAAGTATCATACTATTTTATTTTTATCTTATCTATAAAGCCGGTTCAACTGCACAGATCTCAGCTTGTCTGAAACTTGCGACGACGAATGTTCTTTTAGCAACCCTGGATCGAAACAGCTGATATTTTAATTCTCATTAGTTTTCTTCTACCAGATACCGAATCGAATTGTAAACCCCACGGTTATTTCAATATCATATTCAATGAATAAAAATACTTGGAATTTGTTCACGATACGTTACATAAGTGCTATTTTTCCGTTTTAATAACATTTCATACTTGACTAGTTTTTATGGGTGCTTTGGGCGAAAAAATCTTCCATTTTGACATTTAGTTAACCTTGAAACGATTTAAACGATGATTTGAAGTGATTATGAAGAGGGAATCACCTAAGGTTTCGGTAAATGGTCTAAACCTTGTCTAAAACGTAATCGAGGCATAAAAGAAAGTACTTATACGGTTTACGCTTAAACTTTAACTCTTAGTTTTTAATGTCGTGACGCATCATCGTAAAATATTACTTATTAGCATTTCTTTTACGCTTGACGGTTATCCTACGATTTCAAAACGACGCCGATTACAAAAATTTTTATAGAAATCTCAATTTCCAGGTATATTTTGTCGTTTATTTTTAGCTGCATATTGAAATTCGAGAAGTTTTTGCTTGAGTTAGCTCATGCTGAACGATATTTTTCTGTCCCACAACGAAGTCCGAGCGCCATGAATCATGGTGAGCTCGACCTGACCCAGCGCATGAATTAACCTCCAGGAGGTTACCTTCTACTATGGAATATTGGTGCAATCTTTGTCCCTCAGCCGAAAAAGGGGAAATTTCTTTATGCATTTCCGACGAGATTAGCCACCTCACTTAAATCACCAAAGCCAAATTACTGTCTGGGTCTATATGGGGCAGCTACTTTTGACCATCCCGATTTCAAAAATATGAAAATTAGATTTTGAGTTCATTTATGGTCTTTGGCCGTCGCACTTTCGCAATATCCTCCTCCGGGTTAAACCCACGCGGGCTCTGAGCAAATCAATGTGAGCTTCACTTTCGTACAAAACTCTCATTTGACTCTTCCGTAGGGACACACAGGGTAAGAGACACAACTTTTAAAAATTCAACTTACGGACAACTGTCCGCCGAGAGAACGTAAAACGAAGAAAGACCAAAAGCGAACGAGCGAAGAACGGAAGAGTGTTCGTATCATGGATAGAGAAATTGTCCGAAAGGTAAATTCCGATCAAAGTTTAAAAAATGTGTTAAGCCGAATCACATAAGCGACTCGTTCTGTGATACAGTAGGCCATACTGAATATGTTTCAGATTAACCAGGATGTCTCAGGGGTCTCGTCTTTAGTACCCGGAATAAGTACTTTTCGTGTTTTGTACCCTGTGACTGATCGACCGTAAGTTACGTAAAGTATTTACTTTTTTATTCAATAATTAAATAATGACTTAAAAATTGACAAAAAACTAGGGTCATCTGAGAGGTTACTCTCGGTGACTCTTTGTTTGACGTGGGGTCTAGTAGACCGAGCATTATCACTTGGATTCAGTCCACTCCTTTGGATTAAAAAATCAGAGTGGCTTCAGCGAGACTCTAAATTTGGTCAACTGGTGGTTTGCAGGGCTAGTATGTCACATGATCGCGTAGTAAAACGCCGAAGTAAAGGTGCGTAACGAATTTGAGGTGATCGAAAGTAGCTCCAAAGCGCCGAACGGTTCGAAAAATTATTTGATCTTGTCCAAAGATTCAGTTTATATTTGCAAGCACAACTCTGTATGTAAAGACATTTAACTAAAGGGGCTGGGGATTGAATGAAGGTTGAATATAATTCAAACTAAGGTGATCATTGCCGGCCAAGAAGATTGATGTATAGAAAATCGTTATTCATTTAAAACGATTCATGTTATGAGCAACGCTATATCGCCTATATAATATAGACTTTATATTAAAGCCTTTCAAACAGCCCTCGTCATATTTTACAATCATATTAGCCATACAATACCGTATTGTCATAACGTAGCCACATCACGAATAGTTTATAAGGTACTTTGAATGTTAAATGAGTCCATCATGAATCTCACTGTATAAATCATACATTATGAGTCATACAATCAAATGATCCGAATGCATTTTAACAAACGTAGCATTTCAATCTGACTATGCGACTGTAGCGGCATTTGTAATAGATACTGATTGTTTAAAGTCTCATTTTTTCTGAACTTGAAGTAATTTTATTTTAGGGTAATCCTTTTCCATCTAGGATTTCAAACTCTGAAATTTACATTCAAAAAAGCACAATTTCATTTTTATAAGAAATTTGCTGGAGATTTGAACTATGTGGACCGATTAATGAGTCATAATCGTCCCCTTGCCTGATAGAATTCGGACTTGTATGACCTGCGGCAATAGTGGCTCCTATAGATGAGCTCCCGTGTAAAACTCTGTCAACAGATCTCGAGGGAATTATTGAATAACTTGAACCGGTTCGAACCTTATAACGTTTGACCAAGGGTCAAAATTTAAATATAAAACTAAAACCCAACCAAAATCAAGATAATTTTGATAGATCTAAAGAATCATCTACGGCTTAGTCGATTTAATGACTGAAAGTGCCAGGAATGGTATCACAAGACTACTTTATATCTCCTTACATCATAAAGCTCTTCATAAATTGCTTACATACTTATATTATATACTTTGTCCAAAAACAATACAAATTCGCAAAAGGATAAGTTAAGGACCCAACGCAGAAAGGTCATTTGACTCATTTCTACATGTCCATTCATTGTACCTGAAGTCTGTAGTTAAAGTCTTTTATTGTTAATCAAAGCGGTAAAAAATCGCAGATTCTGATTGGTTTAATAAAAATACACTAGGCTATTTTGATCTTTAAAATTAGGATTCTCAGAATTGAAAACATGTCACGTTACGTAAGAGCCTCAGCATTCAGTCCAGAACAAGAAAGCTGTATTTTGAGCGAGGGCTCACTGATGGTTCTTATATTATGATTCATAAAATAAATCATAATCAGTGTGGCAGAAGAAAAACAGCTGCATTGTTGTCAAACAAACTATACGAAAATGGCTGGTTTTTCATTGAAAATGAAATCCGAGTTAACAATAGTTTCTTTTTTGAACCAATGTATCGAAGATTCTAACTGAACATGTGACAAATAATGAATAAATGATGTTTTCAGAAACATGCTTCCGAAAGCAGTTGCAAAACCTATTCTTTTGTAGCCTAATGGCTTAATCGATTACCTCAATTATTCATTGCTTGGAAAGAGCTTCCTTTCTTACATGGTCACATCATTATCAAGACTCGTAATCTTTATTGATATGAGTCATATAATATGACTCGAATTTGATTTTTATTACTGAATTGCATATAGGTTACCATCGGAATTATTTTTCTGACGTTGGTGAAAAGTTTTCACTGAAAACTGACCGATGGAGAAGGGGTGTGGTGAAACACAACTGTCAATACGTTCTAGTATAGTAGATTATCTCTTTGTGTCTAGTTAAGCAGCATGTCTAGTAGGTTTCAGATAAGTCTTTTAGCTGAGATGGTTATTCGTGTTCAATTCTTAAGCATTTGAAAAGGGAGGAGAAAAGAGTCGGGTTATATCTAGGGTCGGCGGCCTCGGAGTCTCGGACTCGAACACAACATTCAGGGGCTCAAAAGGTAAAAACAGATGAAAATAAGTACACACTTAAAATATTTTTATTTTTGAAAGAGATTCTATTAAAAGAATATTGAAATTAAATTTGCACATGTTATCAAAATTAAAGCGCCTTCCATTCAGTCACCAGTTAGTAACTACGGTGTAGATGGTCCAACGATGATTTAATATGGGTTCATGGATGCACTCTGACGTTGTCTGAGGGTTCATATGGGTTCAAGACGGAATTTCGAATAGAGAAAAATGAATAAAAAAAAATGTTCATTCTCTACTCCACGGGGAAAACTGAGTGATGGGCAGACTAAGAATGATCCCCGGGTTAAGAAAAGAGCAAAGGCTTGTCTATTCCGACTTTTGAGCAGTATATCCTCAAAGAGAAATACTACAGTAAGCTCTAATAATTAAAGTGGTATACGGTCTTTAATAAAAGTCTAACCAGTTCATTTTTTTAACGTTACTTCTTAGGTGGGTCGATATTGAATTTTAAAATTTTTTGTACAATGATATTTTTGATCTATGATTTATGTCTAGATTTTAGTCTGTGAATTAATTTCATTTTTAGATGCCTCGCAGATCCGTGATCGTTGTCAATCCTCAATTTTCTGTTAACCCAGTATATCAACCCTCTCGATATGATTCAAGCAATACAATCAATTCAAATCAGTTTAATCGAGTTGGAGTGATTCAAGGGTTGGGACATGTTCCGCAAGTGGTCGAGAAATCACAAGAAACACTCAAAGTTGACATTGAAGAAATTTCAAATCCTCCACGACCAGAAGTTCATGACATTTTCCCACCAAAAAGGTTAGTTTTTTCTAAACAACATGGGCCGTGATAAAACCCTTTTTTTATGGCTCAAGGCCTACTCATGGGCCTGTTAGTCATAAGCTATGACTCATGGACCTATGACTCGGTGCTATATACCTTGACTATGTTCGATCTTGAATTCGCACGAATAACTTTTGTATAGAAATTGATGCCATTTGAGTCAGGATCGAAATCGTCAATCTGTCAAACATATTACATTATCTTCTCATGGTCACATTTGTTCATAGTCGATGACTATTTTTTACTCATTTTTTGATCTTTGAGTCATTATTTATGACATGTAGGATATCATATCCTGGATATGCACCTGGGACTATGACCCAGTTAATAAGACTATGGCCCATAGACTAAATAATATCACATATATCTGTTTGTTAATAACTGCTGAATTAAGAGCAAGAAAAGGACCTGCACCGAAACTTCAAGGCGATGAAAAATGTACAATTTGTGATCACAAGGCAACTGGATTTCATTACAATGTTCTTTCATGTGAAGGATGCAAAAACTTCTTCAGACGAGCAATTGTCCAGGGCTTAGGCACGGTTATAATGAGTCGTAATTTTACTCATTACGGTAATGTCAATTATTCAGTCATTTATTATGAAATTGACAATGAAAAAGGTCAATTAAAACCGAATTTCTCATTCAATCAAAAAAAAGTTTACCACTGCAAGTATCGAAAGTCGTGTAGTACAAATGTCGATTTTCGACCAAGATGCCAATGGTGTAGACTTCAAAAATGCTATACAATGGGCATGAAGGAACGAATTCTATAATATAATATTTTCAATAATATCATTTGTTGAACCATATTTATAATTTTAAAATTTGACGAAAATCATTCAGAAGTAACTGGACTTTCGCATATGACTGTCGGATGAACAGCTTGGTCCCGGGATATTCTGATTTGATCTTTTGGGAATTGATCATTCGGGTCTGGTGGTGATTCGCCTCGGGTTAATAAGGTTGAAGTCGGCAAGACAAAATACTTCCCGACAGAATTCACCTATTAGCTTGAATAATCCCCATCATACCATTTAAATAACTCTAAGAAATAGACCAGTGAAGGAGCATTCTGATTGGCTAAGACTGCATATGGCTTTGAGGATCATAAAGTCTAAGGGTGTAACGATTTTGAACAAGCTGTTTTCATTGTGATGAGTTATTTTTCTAGTCTCAAAACTCTTTCATCACGTTTATTATTTACAGGTTCGCCAAGTTACAATAAATGTCACATGATTGATGTCAGTGACCCATCGGTTTTTCACCAACATATAGACTGTGTCACCAATCCAAACCTATAAATAGGGCTAAGCGTACCAAAGACTTCCCAATGTTCTTCACAATGTAAAAAAATCATATTTGCTTATTCTTCATTTTTCTGAAATTATGTTTTTTGACATGTTAAGTCCTACCTATAAAACATTTTTAACCCCTGAATATACGCTGTCTATCTGATTAGTCCGCAATTTCATGCCGGAAGTTTTATTGAATTCGATAATAGAAAGAATATATAAATAGAAGTAAGAATAAAACAAAGAAAACATTACCAGATCCAATAAAGAATCTGATTGAAATGGTCAAGAAAGGATGGGAGACTGCTACTGATGGAATTGAAAGACCGGTATGTATATCAGGTCACCATGAACGAGGGGGTTACACCTTGGATTGGAACACCCGGTCTTCATTTTCCACAGATAAAAGTGAAAATTATAAGAAAGTGTTCCACTTTAATGTGTGCAAATTCAAGACCAAGTGAGCCACTCTAATGTGTGACCCCCCTTTAATGATTGTTTCACTAGACCAACCTCACTGAATTATACTTTTAGACAAAACAATCATATTTAAATACAAGCGTCAGCGCTGAAAGTGACCAGTATGATCACGTGACTGGTGTCGATGGAAAGAGAACCGAGTTCTTTATAGAAATGGCTTTTTACAAAACAAAACGTATCATCAAGTTCATGAATAATATACCAGGAATGCATAATCTATCAAGCAATGCAAGAATATGGCTTTTCAAAGAAAGTCTTGCCGGTAAATGCCCTTATCTACCCGATTTACCCCTAGCCTGACCCCTCAAAGTGACCTCTTAGGAAATTTTATAATTTTGTTAAGAATCCATGGTAATGTTCAATGCTACAACCTACGATCCTGCACGGCAGACGCGACAAACAACAGCACCCGCGGTAAAATGGCTCGATGGTGAATGGAGGGGAAAGAGTGATTTTTACAAATGTGGAATGAGAGAAGAATTTGTTGAACGTAAGTTATATTCTGATTATTGGATTCTGACATGAAGTCATGTGATCATCATGTGATCAGCCGGTCATGTGAATGGAAAATCAATAGCATTGGTTACTCAGGGTCATGTTATGTAACAAACGGATTTTCTTTCGTCCAGACAAAAAATGAAAAATCAATATACCGGTTTACTTAGTTTTAATATGGTATTTGGGTTTATTTTAGTCCATATAAACGTCACATCATCGGGCAAATTGCATTGCTAGTCTTATTAGAAAAGGGTTTCACTTTCATAAAAAAAATTTTAGCTATGTTCGAAGTGTGGGACAGAATTTATCAACTGCATAAACAAGATAAATATGTTTGTTCACTTTTGATGATATTGGTTTTGATCAACCCTGATCGACAAATGCCAGTTGAAATTAAAACCGAATTGGACAGAATTGATCAAATACAAGATCAGTATACTGAAGGAAATGGTCTTACTAGAGTATCACGAACGAGAACTTACTGTTATATATCACGGATATGTGACATATCATATGTCCGAAATTTGGACTCCGAACTATATATCAATGAATTTTTTTGTTTCTTTGAAAATTTGCTGATATAAGCCGAAACAATAATTTGGTGGTAGACAGTTTTAATCAGCTAAATTTAGTTCAAAGAACCTTACAACATATAAAAACCATAAAAAGCTTTGCAAGTATATTTGGAGAAAAAGTACCCGAAAAAATCTGGTAAAATGCTTGGAAAAACGCTTGCAATCCTATCAAACCTAAGAGATATTTCAAATAATAGCTTGAGTAAGCAGCTTTCTCAACTACAAAAAATGGGCACGGTGTCATAAATAGTTATTTCCGATGAAAATGTCATTCTGGATCATAAGAGGTTTTTGTCTGGGAAACGAACAAATTTATGACACCGTAAAAAAGAAGCGAAAATGCCTAGTTTACTAGCAAGATTATTCTCATATAATGTTACGGAAGAAGAAATTCGGAAAAATCTATTCTGACTCCAGTTATACTCATTTAATTTATATATTAAATTAATTATAAAATCCATTGGATTAGTATTTAATAAATGTTGATTTTGTTGCTGTTTATGCTGCTCAAGTGATCTTATGATAATAAGATTCTTATCCATGGTAGGAAACAATTTTATTCTGCTTGAAATAAACATTCAACCTTATAAATACACTCGCTTTATACATTTTAATTGATCTTAGGTTATATTCCCTGAGATTTTCGGCCATCAGAATGCGTTCGAATATAATGGGCGAGTTTCTACCTCGAGTAGGTGTCCGCGTAGCGGACATTCGGCCAGAACTTCCGGGAACTTGCCGGAACTTGACCAATTTTTTGCATGCGGATAGATATGCTTATTTAACAAAACATATCAAAAAACCAGACTGGCTTTCGGAGGCTCTGGCTATCGTTTGGCTTTTTTACCGAAATTTCAAGATTCAGAATGCTGATTACCCGAGTTAAATACTGTTTGTTCTAGATTTTTTTTAAGAATAAGTGTAATACATCTAAGATTGACCATCTATCACGAAATCAGAGCCCGTCTTAATCTAGATGAGTTGGAAAAAAATTCATTGAAGTACAGGAAAATTAGAATTTATTTTCCCTTTTTTTCCTTTCGTATACCTCGTAATTTAAAGTCTCCCCACTAGAACTTGAAAATCCCAGCCGTATGACGTCATAGAGATTTTTCAATCACCAATTCGGACACCCTAACCTCGAGAGTAATTTTATCCGACGAATCGATTGCGATTATCAAAATTTGAAACAAAATGCCAACCAAGAAGTCAAAATTGAGATTTTATACCTTCTGGTTGATCACATGAACAAACTGATTACAGATTTGGAATCAGCATAGTCGATTTATCCAGAAAATAGATAAAAAGTTCTTATTTGAACAAATTCCTCTCTGAAAGAATTGCCTCTCTCAGGGAATACGGGATAGCATAATTTATACCGTATAAACCTTTGGGCAAAACGCTTTTGGCATTTTCGAGCCTTTTAAAAGACTGATTTTTCTTAGAAAAACGGATGGTTCGAAAATGCCATAAGTTTCTTATGTTGTTAAATCTGGAAAATGCCCCAAATTTTGAAGTTTCTCATGTGATCAGATTTTCGGAGAGAAAACTGAATTTTTGAAAATGCCCTAAGTTTTCATTTTCCGACACGCGAATAAATCCTCATTCACAAGCTTTTTGTCCTAAGTTGTACCATCCCGTAGTAAATCCTATCCCATAATTTACCTTCTTATGATTGTAATTTGATGATAATTTAACTATTTATTAACGTTTGGCCAAAAATTCTCTGTTTCCTAACCATTTGACCTCTGAGTCATTCGACACGACCGAACGCGTCCCATTGGATGCTTTTCTCAGTGTGAAACCGTCTTTTTTGTTTTACCATGGCGTCCAGATTAATTCGTACAGACATGGAACCAATTTCAAGAGATTTACATGAAGATGTGAATTATCTGAAACAGTTTGAAGCATTGAAGTCAGAGAAGCAAGCACATGTTCGGAAAAAAATTGTAAGTAAATAACTTATTGAAGTTTTGAATTAAGACGGGGGCCGTCACGGGGCTCGAAATCTCAGGGCTACCGAAGTAACCGAACCCCACCCACCACCTTAAAGGCACCTTTTCAGTTTTCAGGGCAGGGATTCACGGACCAAAAAATTTGTCCGTACGGACCAGAGAATTTTTGCGGATCTTTGATATCTACCCACATCATTTCTAGAATTTGTATTTACAGGCTGAATTCCGAGGAATAGGCTCCATTCCGGACAGGTTTGAACGGGGAAATGGTTTTACTTTAAACACTGACAAAAATTCACCGTACAGTTAAAATAGTAATGACTCATTACTAATGAGGCATACCTTCATGGGAAAACGCCGACGCATTTAAGTGCTACCTAGTAGGTTGAACCTAGGCAATGAAAAACTGTATCAAAATTTCTAAAATCGGATTTCCTGGGAATATGGTCAAAATCTTTATATCATCAGATTCAGCATCACTTACTGAGTCCGAAAATCATTTTGATTTTCAAAAAATCCCTACAGGAGAAAATTGAGCTCCTCGGAATTCGGCCAATGTATTAACTACTGATTTCTTACGAAATATGGCATCATTAAAGTCGGGACACTGTTTACCTGTTATCTGCGGTCACCAAATGATTTTACTAGGCCTTCAAATTGAGGCTTTAATACTGCTAACCGCCGCAGAATATAATCTACTGTACTTCTCTTATAACTGCTCCATGAGATTAACTATGAGTAAATTAACTTAACAGTCTTTGACCTTGATAATTTATCAAATCGGTTCACACAAACATTTAATTTCTTCAGATCAACAAATATCCAGAAACACTTGTGCCACCCGAAAATTTTCCAGAACAAATTTTTGAAGAAAACTTTGCCAAACAGTCAATGTTCCATCCAATGTGCTGCATTACCACGGCCTTCGTTGACGAAGGATATTCAACGAGCGACTTGGTGAGTTTTTACAAGGAGTTGGTTTAAAACATATAAATTATATGATATAATATGTGACATATTCTCTTTTAGTTATAGATAACCAGTGATAGTCTCGGGGCAGAATAATTGGTTTAGCCGGGTTACGAAGTTTCGTACCCTTCGTACTCCATTCTCATTGTGCTCCGGAGTTCCGTGCTCTCCATACTCCGTTTTTGTAAAAATGGTCGTGCCCCGTGCTAAAATCCGTACCTCGAAGTATCGTACTCTTCGTGAGCCGTGCTAGAAAAAGTGATCGTACAACAGGCATGAAGGTCTTCGTATGGTACGCCTTGTGCACCTTACGGCGAGTACGGAAATACGGTTCCAGAACAAACGTTATCGTTTGTTAAGTGGGCCTAGGTTACTTTTTGTGCATTTTCGAATAGAGTGACTATTAGTCACTGACTAACCATCGCTTCTAGCCAAATTCAAAGATGAAGATTTCAAAAATTAGTTTCGCTTTACTCTAGCTAAAGGTCAAAGCTTCTTGAAATCGTATTAAGCCATTTAAAGAAAACAATTGTCCAATCTGACAAACTTTCTGTACATATTTCGGCTGCATTACAAAAGGACGGAAAACCACGATGTGATCCAAAGATATTTCAAATAAGTCTTGGCGACGAGCTTTTGACAGAGTTGATTGAGAAATTAAAAAACGTAAGATCTATTGAGTATCAACCGACGTGTCGAAATTTGTGAAGATATAATCAGAGTGGGCGGATTAATATTGCCCTAAAAACGCACTCTTTACACGGGAAACAAAGTGAATGTGGCGCCAAAGATGTCAATATTAATTCCCCCGGTCATTTTAACTTATAACACCCCTTACTAAAATTGATATAATAACCTGCTCACTAAGGTGGATATCTGACTTTATTCCGAGATTATTTAAAAAGTCTGAATTTCGAAAAAAATTTTTCTTCAGGGGAGAACGATTCTCCGAAAATACAAAATAGAGGGCACCATTCAGATAATCATGATATATTTTTTAGTTATTCCTTTCATACCTCTTTAGGAATCATGCCGATATAAAAATTACCATTATTATCAATTCGACAAGGCATTTTACAAGAAAAATGAATTGTATGGAACCAGCAACAAGCCTCAGGTAACGATCACTATTGTTAACCAGACATCGCGTGACGGTCTTCGTCCGACGTCCACCTCTGTCCGCTTTGAGCGAATTTATGGTCGTCCGCCATCCCAATCCGTCCTTGAAGCGGACCGTCCCCCATGCATTACATTTTTTATTGTAGACCGAAAATCGTCGCGTTTCAATCAAATCAAAATATTCATCCAAAGTGACCAATACTCACAAACAGTCAACACTATCAGCACAGCAAAACAACCCGAATATCTCATCTCATTTACCTTGGAATCATCATTACAGTCAATGGCTCGCAACAAATTCTCCAATCGCTCAATTAACGACTCTTACTGACGCACTTCGGGCTCAACCTGTTCATCAACCAGATATTATTGGCACTGGAAATTTTTAATTTGTATGCCTCATGAGTCAACCTCATATCGTATGGATTGAGTAAGATATGCAAACTTTATCATATTTCATTTCTGATTAGATCCCACACTGACGTTTGGCAGTGAATGACAGATGGTGACTTTCGCTCTTCTCAATCCTCGACCTCTTATTAAAAATACGCCACAAAAAAGTCCTCATTTTGAGACTATTCGACTATTCCTGAAACATCCCATATGATATGAAACAAGTCTTTTTAAGTCTGAGGCCTCGAGTGTGAGCCCAAAAATCTGAACGCATCGTACGTCCCTGAATTACAGCGCAAGAAAGTTCAAATAAAAAAAATTCGAATTATATAATAAAAACTTTATTTATTTTAGTAAATATGTGTTATTCAGTTTAATTTTTCGATGACTTTTAACCTGAATTCTTTAATCACTTTTCCAGAGTCATGATAAATATCATCGTTCGAATTTTGTTTTTGACCGATGTTATATCCGGACAGGTAGCAGACTGCCCACCTCTGGTGGCAGAAGGCGTTCAGTTCGCGGGAAAACTGATTCCTGCTTTTAGAGGTCCAACTAATCAAATTGTGGATTATGATAAATGTATCTACCCTGGTAAGTTATAAACATGTCACATGCAGCTGCATGACTCGCATTATGGGAGTCATCAAAGAGTTTTAGTTGATCAATTTCTGTCATGGTTAGATGCAGCAAGTTGGTGTCGACAATATGCTCCAAGTTCTGCTAACGTAAGTCTTAAAACTCGTGAAGCATCTTCTGGTGCTTAGTTTGTGTCAAAAGAAGCTCGTACATCATATTATATATATTCTGACACATTCATATATTTTTTGAGGCTTCGGACTCGGACACGGACTTTGATTTATAGATTTGGTCAACGAATGATTTCAGTGTGATTCTGATTATTGCCATGGTAAATTGGTTTCAATTCATGGTCCGATGCAAGAAATTCAAATCTACAGCTATATAAGGGAACGATTTTCCTCAAGTGGTAATTCCAATACGCCCACAAACATGTTTTATTGGCTCGGCCTGAGGTATGCAGTACATACTATGCACAGAATTCTTTTGTACTTATCATACGAAATCGATTCAACGGTATAATCTTTACTGTTTTGCTGAAAATCGAGAATAGAAAAAATAACGAACATATCGGTTCTCAAGATCATTTTCAGGCAACATTGTCGAAATTGTGGCTTTGAATGGAGTGATCATTCTCCTGTTGAATATTTGAATTGGAAACCGAACGAGCCAAATAATGCGAATGAAGGTGAAGATTGTGTTTTTGCTTATGATTATTCATGGGATTATGGCACATTTACATGGAATGACGGTCACTGTGATCGAGCATTTAGATATGTTTGTCAGGTTTATAAAGAAGGTCAGGAATTCTCAGAACTTATTGGTCCCAGAGGTGAAAAATTCGTTTTGGCATCCTACTTAAAGAATTTCATGCACCAACTGATCCATGGTTGCCTGATGGTACACCGAACCGCTCAGGATGCAAAGCAGGCTGGGTAAAGTTTGGTGGCGGATGTTTCCGATATTTTGGTGATAAAAGCCAGGGCTTCACAAACCCTTTGAATTAATGACTACCTTATACAGTATAAGTTATACTGTATACGGTACACGGGCATATTGATAAAAACAACTGGCAATCCCCAGAAAATGAATTTATAAGCCCGTTCAAAGCCTGGATAATGAAAAGAAATCGTGGCAAGATGCAAACGATTTCTGCTCTCAGATATGGACGGGCGCAACGTTAGCGATTTTCCCTAATCAGTTTTACCAATCGTTTGCTACTTCATTGATGACATATTATACAGAAAAACCTTGGATCGGTCTCATCAACGAAGCTCAAGACCGG
>SCLD01059392.1:0-15917 GCA_004367895.1 Oikopleura longicauda | reverse complement strand
GAGCCGGATCCAATTGAATTGACAAAGATCCCGTCGCCCTGGCCGCATTACTTTCGCATTTACGTCCACAGATTCTTCTCGTTGATTTTCCTGGCCGTTTCGACATTTGCCGCCACTTTCCAATACGTAAGTACATAGTTGTGACACGACTATCAACATTGCCCTTATCGGCACATGTGTTTTATGTTTTTCTGTCAAGACGCTAAATGTCTGGTCCCACTCATAAGTAAAATTCCCACGACCCACCTCTCAGCTTACTCTTCAGGTTTCATTCGCTGTTGTCTGCTACTTGTTGAATCCGCACACAATGAACAACGATGTCAAACTGTATTGTCCTGTGAACGGAAACAACGACGGGAATGATTATGCATTTTATGGTGAACCAATTGACGATAATGCCGATGGCGGTGGCCTGTCATATGATCAAGAAGTTCTTCTCAGTCGCCTCTCCCACTCCGTTTTCTGGGCGTTGCTCGTCCCCGACTTGTACTGCTTTGCATACTCATTCTATTTTGTTATGTTCAAAAAGGTCGATATGCCAAAAGTGTCGCAATTTTTTGGCCTGTTCTTCCTCGAAACATTGTACGCCATATCGCGAGGAGCGCTCGTGTTCTTCGTTGCACCCTACTTCACCAAGTCACTCAACATTTCAATGAGCTGGTTTATCACGTTGCTGCCGATTATCATCAATTTGACGTCGAAGAAAGAAACTATCAAAATGTTTTCACGGTTGTGCCCGAATGCGTTCGGGAAAATGCTGAAGTTTATGAAAAAGTTTCTCGTACTTGGCATCTGGATCGCCGGAATTGCCGCGTACTGCTTCACACCGGCCAGTCACTCCTTTCGCTTTCCTAACCGCGATGCAAATGCGAATGGCGGCAGTGAGACATTTGTTGTCTTTGGCTTTGTCGGCATAATGGTGCTGTTGTCGTTTATCAACGTCATCAACTTCTCAATGGTGTCATCAGTCGACAAGATCAAGAATGCGGCGAATTTGATACGCGGAATGGATGAAAAGTATAAGCAACAGGCCCTAGGCGGACTCCCGCAAGGGTATGACTTGAGTGTATTGGTTTGCTACTCGGTTATTTCGCTTTGGCGCCTAGCGGTGACAGTTATCATTTACTTGATTTATTGTGCTGTATGGAACTTTGAACTGGGCCAACATTCTGCGTGCGATGATAGACGACTTGACTCCTCCTGGTTTACCTTGGCAACGAATACTGACGGCAGCTACAGTGACGCGGGATTAATGGACTTTTGGATTTGGATGTTCGTTGTCGCATCTGTCTTTGCTTCGTACGTTGGCAAGGTTTCGGTTCGTGTTGATTTGCAACGTATCGGATTCGCCGTACCAGGTTTCTTGGGGCCAATATGCGCTGTATTGATCACGTTCATTTTTGACGTGTTGTCGTATAATGAATACAAAAAAATCGATGAGCCGCAGCCAGGTGTATTCAGTGACAACACGAGTACAATCGTGAGTGAATCGCAGTACTGGGATTTGAGCAAAAACAAGTACCCGATTTGGGGATTCAATGATTATCGCTTGGGCGATTCGCAAGAAGCAGTTGATTTTGCCAATCCAGCTAAGGTCGAAGACATTATAATCATGCTTATTGTCAATGGATGTGGTTTGCTTAGTTTTGTGTCGCTCACCACACATGTTTGGACGAGTAAAGCATGGACTTATCCACTTGAACGTGATGTATTTGTGCTACCAGGTTTCCGGATTATCTACACAAGTCTCTATAATCTCCTCAATCGACGTGTGGTTGACTTGGAGGAAGAGTTACAAGAGCTACAGAAGGAACGCTTTGGTGAATCAGCCAGAAAAAGCCGAGTGACGCAAAGTCTTCTTGGTCGCAACACAATGTCCTCAAAAGGCGCTGGCTCTAAACGGACAACTATCTGGGATAAGGGTCAGTCAAAACCGTACATTTTCATCTGTACGACGTTGTGGCACGAGGAAGAGGCGGAAATGCAGACACTAATGCGCAGTGTGTCAAAACTGTTGCGCCATGCAAGGAGGCGCGAACAGCAGAATAGAGCTGACAATTACAACATTGAAATGCACATATTCTTTGACAATGTATTTGAGAAGAAAAAACGTGAAAATCGCGAAGGTGCTGAGGGTTTCCAAGAGGCACAGGAATGGCTTGAGCTGAACGAATGGGTGATTCAATTTTTACGTGTAATGGAGAACGTGTTGGCCGCTTATAATGATAACGCCGAGCGATGTATGCATGAGGGCAAGATTATACGAACGCCTTATGGTGGCCGATTAGAGTATAAAGTGGCCGGATATCCCTTTATTGTGCATCTCAAGAATGCTGACTTGGTCCAAAGGGGGAAACGATGGTCCCAAGTCATGTATCTATACTACTTGATTGGATGGAAAATGGATGCCTGTCGATTGAAAACAGCGGACCGGAAACTAGTCCAAAAGGAGAAAGCCTTCATTTTGGCGTTGGATGGCGATGTTGATTTCGATCCACCCGCATTTGAGCTTGTTCTCGATCGTTGCTTACGCAATGACAAGGTGGCTGCTTGTTGCGGTCAAATCCATCCAACTGGATCGGGCTATTTGGTGGCATATCAAAACTTCGAATACGCAGTTGGTCATTGGTTGCAGAAAACGGCGGAACACGTTTTAGGATGCGTGCTCTGCTCACCCGGCTGTTTCTCATTGATGCGCGTCAGCTATTTGAATGAAGTGAACGTGATGGCAATGTACAAGTCACTGGCGAGAACGCCAATGCAGAAACTGCAATATGATCAGGGCGAGGACCGCTGGCTCTGTACATTGATGTTAATGTCGGGTGGCCGTATTGAATTTGAGGGTTCATCACATTGTAACACTTTCGCACCTGAAGATCTGGGCACGTTCTATAAGCGTACTGGGGGTCGAACAAATGCAATGAATTAAACACTAGTTATATGAATATGTGTTGACCCCCTGATTAAAGCAACGTAGAAGATGGGGCCCGTCGACGACCGCGAACATTTGGGAACTAATCAAGAATCAAAAAATTGCACGAAAAAACAATCCTTATATTTCGAGCCCCTATATTCTTTACCAGTTTACCGTGCTCGTTTTCTCAATGATTGGTTTATCAACGACGATAATGATGATTGCGGAGGCATTTGGCTTAGGCGTAGGTGCAGCCTTGCCAAAGTGGGCGTGTTATATGATTGTACTTGGTCCAGTTATTATATTCACAATCGCGTGTTACATCTCCGGCGATGGCGAACTGCAATTAATGCTTGCCACATGGTTTTCACTTGGTTTCAGTTTTATAATGGCGTGTGTATTGATTGGAATTATCATTGAAGGCGTCAATTGTCCGTTATCGCCCAGTTTCCTGTTCTTTGCCGCATTGGCCCTGATCAATATCATCGGTGCTTTGCTACATGGTGATATTTACGCGATTATCTGTGGCGTTATTTACTTCTTATTTATTCCATCATGTTTCATTTTCCTCATGATTTACTCCGTTTCAAACTTAAATGATGTCTCCTGGGGTACTCGCCAAGGAAAATCAGCCAATAGTAAAGCGGTGAAGAAGACCTTTTGGCAACGGCTGATGGGCAAATCCGATGACCAAGTCAAAAATGAAAAGGATGGCACGGAGGGGACGAACTGCACTTGTGTCATCTGTCTTGATTCGCGCTATGAAATACGCATCAAAGAAGAAGTTCTCGAGCAGCTGAAACCGAAAAAGCCGGTGACGGAGGAGCCGACGAAACAGGCGCCGCCAGTGGAAGAAAAACGACAAACACAAGTGATTAGAAAGTCGAAATTTTTCAAGGAGAAGGAATTAGCGTAAGTGACAATAATATCAAACTTCCATAGTTAGTGTTTTTCGTTAAGTGCAATGCGACTATCAACAACATCATCCCGTGGTGGTGCTTTCCTTTTAGAAGCTGCCAGTCGCAAGGGAACAATCAACGAATACTTCGACAATACCGACATGATTGAGGAACAAATGGACATGGTTAATAATGGGTTCATGAAGCCATTTTCATCGGATCGGAAGACGGTGATGGCTGACGAAAAGGGCATGAATGAAATTATTATTGAAGGCCACGAAATCGTAAACAAACAAATTAAAAGTGAACGACTTTACGGTGGCTTTCAAATTCGTAAACTACGGAACATACCACAAGATGATTGGGCAATGTACATGGTGAACCCGCGAACGGGAGCCGAGAATCGCCAGATTAAACCACGGAATATGTTGAACGATGTCCCTTTGACCATTCGCGATGTTCGCGATCGTGAGCTGAAAAACTATAAAAAGTGTGGCGGCACAGATTATTTATCATGGATTATCTGTGATCGATCGCCATTCAAATCAAAATGTAAAGTCTACTCCTTGTCCAATCCCGAGCAGGAGTTCTGGGAGACAATGGCCGATCACACTGATGGTTATATTGGGATTAGAATCAAAGGTCGAAATTATGAAGAGATCAAAGAACTTGAGCAGGAGGTTGCGGAGGGATTGACCGAGTTCCGAAATGAAAAGTTCATGTATTACATCTTTATTAATGTACTGTGGATGATCGTTTCCTTGGTGCTGCTAATGTACTCTGACCTTCTCCTCCAGATAAAAATTCCCTTGCCAGGCGATAATGATACTTATCAAAAGTGCGGCGTTTCGGATGATGAATTGAACCCCGAAGCTGCAGTGGCAAGGTTGAAGTGGTCCATTAGAGTTTGGTTTAAGTAACGTGTTTTGTTAAGTGCTTTCAATGCGTTTGCCTTTACTCGAGCTGAAACTTACAACCGAACTGTTCCGCGAATGGAAACTCCCGCCCGCGATTATGGCTCCTTCGCATACTATGATGGCGATGATGATTATGAGGATGAAGAAGAAACGACTGGACGTGTTCTAATTATTCAACCTTTTAGCATATTCTTCCTGTTCATTTACATTGTCATAATTATTACCCAGTTCATATGCATGCTGTGGCATCGGTAAGTTTAGCTGACTCGAGCATTAACACAAGTTCATAGTTTATCAACTTTGTGGCATTTCATCGCCTATATTGACGTTGAACACGAACAATTGTTAGCAATTGACAAGGCTGAAGAACGTGAGCGAATGATTGAAAAGACGAAGAAAGACAAGAACCAAGAAGCAATGGATGCGGAAAATCCTGATTCAGACGAAGACTTTGAAGATGTAACGTGGTACACTTGATATTCATTGTTCTAAATATTCATGGTTCAGGACAACTACTTTGACGTGGATGATGCCGATGACGAATTCGCTGATGCGGTCATCGAGACCGAAGAGTACGCCTCCGCCCGGGCCTCGGCTCGGGCCTCTGCCAATATGGTGCCCGCAGTGGGATTGAAAGCCACAGACGGTACTTTATGCAACATAATGACATCATTTGTAACCCGCTTCGCTATTCAGCTTACTCGGATCAGAGACCACTAATCGGCGGCTCAACTGATACCACACCAATGCAATCATTCCTCAGCATACCAAACCAGCAAACGGACCCAACAAACGGCTACAAACCCGTGCGTTATAGCAAAGCGTCAATTAAACCGGATGAAGATAAAATATCCGAGAGTAGCGACGATAAACCAAATGAATTGATCCAAATGAGTTCCACATCGCCGTCTGATTCGAACGAGGACTCACCACGATACGCCAGCTCGAACTTTGATCAGTCACCACAGGAACAGACGGTGGCGCGAACCGTTGTGGCACCGGGCCATCCAATCGCACCCGTGAAATCAGCGTACGCGTTTGAAGTTGAGTCCTCAAGTGGTATGTCGTTGTTTGTTTAGTTGATTTCTACCCACTCTAACGTCGAATGTGTCAATTTTGATTTTCAAGCCACAAAAGACGGCGTCACCAATTCGGGCTACGTTGACGATGAGCAACAAGCGGTCGTTGCGATTGATCAAGCATCGAGAGCGCACTTAGACAGCTCCCCTGGCTGGACGCGAAATCAGATTAAAGAAGAAACGCGTCAAAAGCTCGATCAAGACCAAAATGCAGCACGTGAACGGCTTGGCTTAGTGAGACGCGAGTTGAGCATGCTAGCTGCTTCGCGGGATACAATTAACATTGTAAGTGGGCGCAGTCTGTCGTCTAACCAATTTTTACCCATTTTAACACACTTTAACCACTGTAGGATCCCGACAATGCTGATGATTTTGATTACTTGGCATCATCACGTTCATCAGTTCGTTCAAATCCAATTCAAACAAATCAACTGCGTGCCGTCTCACCACATGGTAAATTATCATGTTTCACTCTAAAAAATGCTAAAACACATACGCTTCAGCACCTGCATATGATCCGTATGAACGCGACCCGTATGTTCGAATCGATGGACATAACTCGTCAGAAGAGAATGTGTAAAATATATTCACCCCCACTTTGTAAATATGTTTATAGTGATTGATGCCTTCCGTTTCTGCATATTTTTGTACATGAAAATCCGTTTCCTCACACACTGCTCAAGAAAATAAAAAAACGTTTCACGCAAAAACCGCCAACTTACATCTATCTCTTATCTTTTGACTCTAAATGCAGTATTATGTTCACTCCAGACACTCAGGATCCCTTTATCAACCATTTTGCGCGTTCCTTCCCAATCCCGTAAAGGTTAGACCAAATAAACACAAAACAAGACACGAAAACTACGGCTCGAGTTCTCTAAGTTCATTTCTAGTGAACTCGACATTTTCCGGATGAGATTTAAAAACTCAACGTATGTGCTACGACGACGAGTCGCTATGTGCACTACTACGAGCAGCCCAATTAGAATTAGATCCGATAAGCTCGCCCGGAGTTGTTGGTATTCGATTCAGTGACGTGAAAATGTCAAATTAGTTATCGCGCGTGATTTGTCGGCTGCGTCTCTAGAAGAAGAAGCCGAGGAGAAAGCGATAAGGAATCAGTATAACGGTCACTTCTCGATCGATGGACGAAGTAAGGAATCTAAACAGAACACGACGAGAGGGATTTGAGGCGGATCGTACAACATGATTATATGAGTCGTATAATGATTAGTATTTTGTGTGTTGAACGTGCGAAACGACTAAGTATGAGAGACGCAACCAAGCTGTATTTATCATTGCAACAACAACTTGACTGGAGACTCGTTTTGTTCTCTTCCCCACTTCGCTGTCTTATTGATTGTAACTAAATGTCACTGCATAATTAGAATCCGACAGGTTTTTCGGTGGATACGTGTTTCGTTGAATAATAATCATAATTTAGTTTGACTCAATTGGGCAGCAACGGCGTGATGATGCGCAACGCTGATAAATCCCTTGTTTCGTCACTTTGTAAATTTTAAAGCTGCAGCACAAAAGATTGTTTACGAGGGTCAGTGGCCCTGGTCACAACAGATTTCGTTAGAACGGATTACTACTACTATCAACAAAACAATATAAAGTTGGAATGGATACAGTACCAATCACATGTCAGCACTTGGACAGAAGGGTCATCCTTGCTGGAGGTTGTCAAGTTCATCATAATTATAAGTGAGTGAGAGTGTGTGTTCGCTTGAATTCATTTAGATATAATACATAATGATAGGGTTATCAAGTATCTGGCTGCAGAGTGCTGCAGAGGCACTAGTACTTTCTCTTTCGTGGGCACCCCCAAATATCGTAATAACTCATATGACGATTTGAAGCAATCCGTAGTCGAGTACACGCACACTATAGCGATGTCTATGTATAGTAAATCACGAGAGTGAGTACCCGCCAATGTTAGACGACTATTGGCTAGAAAAAATGGAGAGGTGTAGAATCCCACTCACGAATAAATCCTCTCTTGTGACGAAGCCCATTTTCAACAGTGTAGTATGTCAGATACATTTTTTAAGGACGTTGTTACTGACAAACTATCGCCTGTTTCGAGTACTTTATTCGGTACAAAATAATCAGTACACTTGTTGTCAACTTTGTTTTTGTACTTCAAGACCGGACTGTGACTAGCTTCTTATCTGTATTTTTAACACTTAAAAACACTTGTTGTGGACCTTATCGCGCACCGCAATAAACCACGAATCAACCAACGTTATATTTATATCAAAGTCCTATTTCATACTGTTAGTAGATTTCGACTGACTTTCTATTATCCAGCTTTGCGGAGATATGGGCTTACTCGACGTAAGTCCTTAGTGTGTGATGGCGCACCGTCGGTAAAGCTTAGTTTCTTTAATCTACTAGACTAAAAAACGAAGTTACTAGATTAAGTCATTCTCCTCTCTCACCGCCACCTCCACCATCCATCTACGCTGCTTGGCAACATCCTCGCACCTCCAACCAGCTAACTGGGCTGCTCTTACTCTCATAACGTAAAAACCAGGGAAGGGATCACACATACGTATATATTGCTTTAATTAACTAATTACCGCAAACAGAGAGACTATATGCAAGTTGACATAGAGAAATTAGCAAAACTGAGATTAGATAGAGAAATTACTATTTTACTATAAATTCTAAAACAACCAGAGATGTAGTTACGAAGAACAAAAAAACAGAAGAACATGGGGAAAGTGGGCTAATTTTGGAAAGAAGTATCCTTTGAAGTTCGTTCTTTTATTGAATGAAACGGCAGATGGAACGGTTTTAAGTTTGTGCTTAGGGTAAAAAAACACAAGCAATGAGCATGTTGCCAGTGAGAGCGTCTTGAAACTTTCAAGTATTTTTAAACGATTTCATTATGACCAAAAGGACAGGCAGCAAAAAGAAGTAACGAAGTAAGTGCCCACAATGATTCGATTAGACCTAGCCGCACACAGTCGGGAGTTTCCATACTCCAACTTTTGGCTCCCACTGCTCTATAGCCGAGTCTGCGCCTTAACCCGATGATATAATGAAGTTTGTTTCGAGGCCACATTCAAACTTCGGCATTCGTTCACCCTCTTATGCAATAAATAACGAAGATACATATTCCCTATACGAAACTAAAACCCAAACACTGTGGTTAGTTAATTGAGTGCAAACACACGCTTCATTAAAAAACCTGTCAATTTTGTTTCATGCTTCGTTCATAGATAATTGCACCACCGAAAGCCCGCTACCAGGCATACACGGGGTGAGGGGGTACAATGGCAGTATAAACTGCGTATAATGTTTCGGAAGTGTTTCCGTACTTTCGGCCTACCGATCGACCACTGCCTGAAAACCCCGCCATTGCATCTCGTTACACATTCCGCCCCACTTTGTCCCGTGCACATATAGTCACTCACTAACCAAGCGTGCCCAGCTTTTATTCCGAGTTGGAGAATTCAGCTGCATTGAACAGCTCGACAACATTCTGCGCATTTGTTAGACTTTCGTCTGAATATTAATTAAGTGCACGGCCGAAGTGTGCTCAGTGTCTGCCCAATGTCGCCACAATCACTGTAAAATTGTTCATTGTTGGAGTCCGGAAAGGACCAACACCCATTCTTAAATGGGTCAGTCAAGCTAAGTAGTACGAGGTAATGGGTACCTTTTTTGATGAAGTCGTTCTTACCCTCTCATTTACGCTCAAATTGTTGAAATTAAGTTGAATCAGTTCTAACACGGCCCTGGAACGTGTATAACCCATCATTACCGCCATGACACACTATGCCCATTAGGTAGCGGGTCGTAACATAAAAAAGAATTTGAAACGAACAAACAAATGAGCACTCCCGCCCGGATTTGGGTTACACCACCCGTTTCAAACCCCCTAATGAATGGAGCTCACGTTTGTATCGCAACTATAAGTTAAATCCAATCGAGCCAGGCTTCGACTCCAGTACCATAAACGCCTGTTGATAAGTGGGTGGCAGTGTGTGCGTGTGGCGCTGGAATAAGTCTTATCAGGCGATTACGGCCGGGTAGCGCGTGGTGATGGCGGTTTCGAACTTCTCTTTCTCCTTATGGTCACTTACTTCTGATTTTGTCGATTTTAAAGATGGTTTTAGAACCTGATTTATAAGTTGTAAATTGTCGTGTGTAACATACCGGATTGCGGTTAACAAGCCGTTCGTTTGAAGAATTCATAGCTGATGCATTACCCCACTCATCATTCGAAACACAATTAATCCTTTTTGCACAGGGACAAAGAGCGACATGATGTAGCTTGTGTAATGACCTAAACCTCCCCCAGTAGTGGTAATGGGTCCGAAACGCAAGATCCAAACAAATTAGCCAATCTCACTTCTCCCCTGTCCAAGAAAGCGGAGCTGAGACGGCAAAGATGTTGACACGTCATATTCTATCTTTTTTTGAAAAAAAGCTTTGTTTACCAGACTTTGTTACCGCACAGAATCGGGGTGGCCCGCACCACTTTCTTCAGTCTTGTTTAGTCACAATCAAACAAATTGTCCATAATTGAATTACCATAAACAATTCGAGATTTATATAAGCTGACAGGTTTCAATATTCATCTGGATCTGGTATCGTTCGAATCAATGATGTAACCAAATTCGTTGTATATTTGAAAATGTCCATTTTGATCTGTTGTAATCATTTTCTTTCACTTGATCACAAAATATCAAGTCCAGTTCGGGGGATTGGGCAAACCACGGCGCCTTATCCGGCTCGATTCAAAGTGATATAACAGTCTGAGTCCAGATCTGATCTCGTTGAAATGTCAAACCCCAAACATCCATCACTCGTAAAGAGTGCTTGAGAATGAATAACGTGACATTGAAAAACGTTGCCATTCCACGGACACCTCTGTCGGTTTAATCCAAACTAATTATAAAGTATGTAATGATCCTGGTTAAAGACGGGGTCAAAAGCAAGAGACTAACGAAATAAGTCAATATTTTGCTGGCTACCAATTGGACAATCATCCTCATCTACTAAAGAACACGAAGAAACCAAAGAACTTTAAGGATTTAACTAGCCACGTAACTGTAGCCTAGTATATTTCAAATTCATCTAACGTAGAGTCGGTGATTTAACTTTTTTTTATCTTGAAACAGCAGCGATTTTTCGCTTACCTTTTCGTCAATATAGAACACGTTGTGTGCTTAGATTAATTGTCAAGGATCACTTGACCGATATATAAAGCACAGTTAAAGTATCTACAAACGAAAACCGTTGAACTTAATTTGAAGGTGCAACCTAACCTAACAAGAAGTTCATTTTTGCATTTTTATTCTAACACATATTGAGCGTAGCTTAGTCCTAGGCTCACACTTTGTATTCACACACACAAACATAGACACATACACACAACACCAGAGATAAGAACATGGACACTGGTCAATTACAATCAAATGGCGAGTTGCCCTTCTTTTTCGCCGATCGCCGGACACCAGTTATGCTGGAGCCAATATTCCTCCCATTGATCCTAATCTTAATTGCAATGGTACTTGGATTTTGTCTCATTCTCCCTGGTATCCGTGGTCGCGAACGCATCTTTGCCGCACTTCGATTTCTAATGCTTGGTTCGGCCGGATTGTGGATTTTCTTCAGGTGCCCTTTCTTATTCGCGTTAACCCCGATACTAATCGATAATTGTTTAGTGTTTTCTGCACGGAATGGATCTCAGCTTCAACACGATCAACAGTGCAACTGTTCAGTCACGATCGTGAGCTAGTTGAGTCCGATATCAAACTTCAGTTGGGTTTCTTCTCGGCGAATATCACCTTGAGGGCAACTGATGAAGTGAAGTTCCCGAATCGTCACTGGAACGAGCGTTTTCAAATGCATCAAATTGATTCTGATTACAATGTTTTGCTGAAGAACGGTGTGCCAGTAAGTCTCCCTTAATTATTAGCCCATTAGTTGTGGTTTTTGACATAATGGCATCTAATGTCGGCTATATCATCGCACACACACAGCGAAATCATTAAAAATCTTCCTAATCTCCTTGAAAAGTGACGCCAGAGCCACTTACAATTGAAATGCTGTTTAAGCTCAAATATGCGTGTGTGCATGTGTAGTTACTCCCCACAGTGCACTGTACTTAATCTGGTTCAATGTTTTGATTACGTCGCGAACACCAAAATCAAAAATACACAAACCGACGACTTGAACCACATCAAACTGGGCCCAGCCCCGATATCACCAATAATGTGGCTGAAATATTACTACGACCGGATTGTTGGATCTAGACGCAAAATACAGTCTAAACATTCGATCGATTGAACACTCGGATCTACTTTAATATACCTAAGTGTGTACCAATTAGTGGTGTACCACTTGATTCAAACCACCGTTAGTGAGCACGACGACAAAGTGTTCCACGCCATTTTGACTTTTTGTCTATGTGTCGCTAATTTTCGTCTACTTCAGTCACCAATTCTGGAGATTGCATCTCATTTTACATCGAGATCAAGCCGTATCAGTCTGCAACGATCAAAGAAATTCGTGCTTTTCTTCCGCATTTCCTTTGCCTTTCAAATGTTGGCATTGATTTTGTGGTTGGTTGCCGTCTGCATTATTTCAAAGACAATCGCAGTTGGCGCACAATTTCTACTGTTATCAGGCCTGAGTCAGGTCATGTCGTGCACCTTAATCGCCTTCATTCCCGAAATGATCATCCACCTGCCAGGTATGTTCTTATCTTCGTAATATAAGTAAAGATGATAATATTCTGTTTCAACTCTTTAGGCTCTAAACTTGAAACGGGCTTTGGATGGTGTTGGAGTCTCAACCTCGGTATGGGTTTATATGCACTCGTTTTGGGCATTATAATTCAAATCATGGAATGTGCGGCTCAATCAACCATTCAAGAGTTTTTCAACTTCGTCCCCTGGGAGGAGAATGATTGCTTCGATTGTAAGCAGTTGGGAGCGAAATGCGAGCACTGTAGCAGGTTCGTTGTTTTATTTCAGCTTGAATTTAATTAAAAGCGCCGTTGCTTGGCCACCCGTTGTATCGAACGGAGTGTGAACGTTATTCTTTGCGTTTTTAGAACACCAGTGACTCCCGTTCCACGTACCCGCTACGAATCCGAAACCGTAAAAGCCGTTCGCCAAATGGTGAATGGCGGCAAGCTCTATCCAAAGGCGATTTCAATGAAACTCGAGGACGAGCTAAAGTACGAGCGGAAACAATCGAAAAAAGACAATCAGAAGGATACACGCAGTAATGGCTCACGCCGAAGCCGCCACGTCCCAGCTGGATTGGATTCGGCATTCGAAACGGCATCAACCGTCTCGTCAAAGGTCAATGATAATACACTTGATTTTGGCGATTGGACAATTATGGAGCCAGGTTAGTTCTAAACAACATGCTGATAAGCCACAAGCTGGGTGAATGATAACAGGGAACACTTTACTCGATTTAGAATCATAGCTAGACTGTGTACTTCAGATATAAAAGAAATGTATGCCCGTGTATTAAACGGATTGCATAATGATAGAGCCGTTAAGTAAGTTGATTCACTCCAAACATTAGTAGATCATTAGAAAGCCTTTAGCTGGAATGCACATTTGCGGCTTAGTTCTGTTTGGGCATTCCCCGCACCACCACTAATATCCGATCGAAAGATCGAAACCGAAAGTAGACTTGCTTTCTTGCTTCTACTACTACAACTGGCACGAACATACACACACGCCAATCTCACGCTTATCTCGCCATGTTACAAAATCCGTTATCTAACATGTCCACTATTTAAGGGAATTTTGGAACTGAACGACACTTTCTGGAAGGCTTCGTCTCGCCCCAAATTTTGCCTGCACTTCAAAATGGAGCGCGTCCAGCCATGTTCAGGCGTGAGTCGAGCTACTCGTCCACGTCTGACGAGGCTTAGTCTGCGTCGCCCCATTGCTTCAATTGTCCAGTCACCTTTGCACATTCAAACGCTCGTCCAGTTCTTCAACATAACATAACGCTATCTTCACAATTTGAAATACAGAAGAAAACAATGATTGATAATCCTCAATTTGACCTCAACTACACTTCAAAAACGAATTCCAAGCACACAACGTCGATGAGACTAACAACCTGACCCCCGAACTTGGCGTTGAGTCAAACGTGTGAATACACTAAGCTCAATATCAAACATTTAAAAATGCATGAAAATAATGCTCCCCTCTCAAACCAAACCGGAAATCGAAACTACCACACACCATATACAAACAAAAAATTGTAATATTTCACTGGAAATTACATTTGTAAACGCTCGAGAAGGACGGAATTTTCAACCAAAACGAAATGGCCCAGCAATACACCCTGGAGCCAGAAATTTCGAACGGTTCGAAAAAACGATCAGTACACACGACGCGGTCTACCACATATACACAAACAAATACAATAGAAAAAGTGCTGTTAAAATCAGATCTCGCACTAACGATCAATGATTAATAAAGTAACATTCTGTTCAACTTCAAAATTAAACGTGTGTTTGTTCAATTTGTTGTATCCACTTAGAAATATCGGCTCGCGAAGGGCGCTTTTTGGACTGAGTAAAAACATCTGTTTATTTTGAGTCAATCACCTACTCGTCTAACATGAGTTTCTTGAGCTGTCTAAGTCGTCGATTCTAAGGAAACATGAAGACGCGCCAAGTAACACCCCCTACCATCAATCGTTAAATGTAAATTTGACCGATCTAAATTGGTGATACACTGAGAAGACGGTTTAAACGACAACGTGACAGCTCCCCAATCTGTCAGAAAGGACTCACTTTTAAGTGACAGTAAGCGGGTGGCGAGTAATCAATTAAGCGACAGATGCAGTACTCGCTTTGGTTTAACTGTTATCAAAGTCGAAACCATTTGCCCAAAATGTCGGCTCGGTTAACGTAAACGTATTTTTTGTGGTTTCAAAACGCTTATTTCGATACGTACGGCACTACAATGCAACTGCTCGGTCGAAACCACTCTCCCAGGTCGTTTACTACGTTCACAGTGTACACCGGCGTAAACAGGAGCTGAAAGTAATCAGCCTGGCATAATCCATATTCACTTTTTTGACGTCATAACTTTAGAATTTCGACTACGCCTTGCAACTAATTTTTTGGCTTTGGTAGTCGGGGTCCTTTACCTTTTTTAAGCAGGGACATAAGTGAACAATTTCTCCATCAAATTATAATGCTTTCAAGTGACGTCACGGTAGACATTCCTAAATCGTGCAATTATCTTTACATCTGCAAAAGGTCGAGATATGCTAACAGGGACATCGTGTAAATTATTATTGATGTAATTTCCCGAAAATAGACATTAATTGCTTTTTTAACGGTGGGTTAGCTGTCACGATTTTTACCACCATAAATTATTATGGACCATAACCATCTTTGACCTTGATTTCTCCGCTGTCATTGATATGACTGCAAATAAATTCATATAAACTGCTCACTTTAAGTCAATTTGAGCAACAGTTTCTTATTCACCACAACGTCTAACCATTTCGCGCTAGAAAAAAATTAACTCAAAAACTCGAGAACCATAATTCGTTTGATGGCAACGGCTATTATATTCTTTCAGTGATATTCGCTCGGTTACATCTAGATCAGGATTATAAACTTTGATAGGTCAGTCTTTGAGTCCAACGTTGGGCGCTGACGACAACATCTCAGACACTTAATATGAATCATGACGCCTTTTTTTCGGTCAAATGTCAATTCACAATTTCGGCGCATTGTCAGACGTCAAGTCAAGTTTGAGGTGAAAAAAATCGTAAATGATAAGAGAACCAAAATGCAAAAGTTAACGACGCCAGATGAATTCAAATTTCCATTTGAGCCGTATTCGATTCAATTGGACTTTATGCGACAGCTGTATGAGACGGTTGAAGCGGGCCAAGTCGGCATATTTGAATCGCCAACCGGAACAGGTTTCGTCACTTTTATTTTCAGAAGACTTTTTTAAAATCATTAATTATAGGAAAAAGTCTCTCAATTATTTGCTCGGCACTACACTGGCTCAATGATCATCGCAATCGGAAAGTGATTGTAAAAGAAATCAAGAGTGAATCTGTCGATCCAGATGATTGGATC
>SCLD01059283.1:0-39278 GCA_004367895.1 Oikopleura longicauda | reverse complement strand
ATAAGTTTTCTGTTTCGCTGCCAGGACTCGCCTTCATCATACAAAAGTCCATATAGAAATCCATTTTTATCTCCGCCAAAAATTTCCCTTGAAAATCCTGCTTTTTGTATAAATTCTGGCTGTAGATTTAATAAAAAATGGCCAAGTTCAGGATCAGTTGCAAAGAATAGCTTAAAATTTGGCAAAATTGGCCAGATAAAATTTTCAGATCCATTATTTACCACTTTAACTCTAAAGAAAAAAAGATCAGAATTCGATCAATATCAGTGCAAAAAATAAGGCATTTCAGGTTTTTACGGCGGCGAAAAGAAGCAGGTTTTGTCTACCAGACTTATGTCGATGGACACGTAGCTGTTAGAATTTCTAACTTACTTGTGATAAATATGATTATCATTTTCTGGGTCCAAATGATTGAAAATATTCATTGACTGGTAATTTCTTGAAAAACGATCGATTCGAATAATTCTCCATATGTATTTTGAACCTTTAACTACTGCATACGTCACCGCCAAGGCTGAAATAAGGGTGTTACAGTCACTACGAAAATGTCAGAAAAAATGGCTTGACGCTGAAATATCGTAGCCGGGCGAACACGAACTAAAATAACATATGTTTACAGTCTCGTTATATTACTTAGCGCTATTTAACGGTACTTTCGGTTAAAAGATAGATCATAAAACTCAACAGGTAATTATTTCTGACAAAGTCAGTGACGTCGTAAAATATAAATTGCTTAATTCAAAAATTAAACGATTACCAAGTTCTGAATCAAAACGATTTTCTTTATCAACTTAATATCAATACGAATCATATTATAGAAATCATTTATGATATTGAAAATATTAAATTATTGCAACGAGCAAATTTTCACTTCCTTGAGAGTACTATCGATCTATCGATCTGAAATGTTTAAATTCTTTCGATATTCGTTTTAAATCCTCTTTCGACACATTATCACGAACTCCCTTGAAAATATATTCATTGCATGGCGTGACTTACGTAAGCACAAAATCTGAAATTTTCAGAACACATGACGGTCAATTTGGATAGTCAGAAAATATCCCAGAATCTACTTCGAAAACTCTCCAAAAACCACCAATTTTGAAAAGCAGAGAAACTTACCAGTAGTAATTTTCTTAATTTGTTCAGTATTGATTTCTAGAATCATATTCATTCTTTCTCTAAATATCACATTTCAACTTAAATGTAGGCTTAAAATCGTTGCGGACCTCACGGAATGAATGTTTAACTAAATCTTTAGAGTCACCAAGCGAAAAACGGAGGTTACGTCATGAACGATACTTTCTAGAATGACAGAGCGAGTTCATTTTTGATAAAATCAATGAATGTGACGGTCATTCGGCTCCAAAATCATGTGAACTTTAAGCCTCATAAGCGTCTTTGACCCTTGACCTTCAGTGGAATCTTCATTCAAGTTTAATAAGCAGATTTGAAGTCCAATTTAACTTAAAAAATTAAATCACTTTGGGCTATTTTTGAAGGTATGAACGCTGTTTTAATGCACCGAACTTATTCCGACTTCAAGTGAACGTTTTACACGTGATATTTAAAAATACTCAAAGTTCTGTTAGATAAAATGTCGAACGAACTAATAGTCATCAAATAAACTCGAAGAAAATTTGAACTCGTCACGCTCTCAATGCAAGTTTAATTCGAAGTTCTAAATTATTTCCAGATAAGCGACAAATAAGTAACTAAACACAACACATTATATTCGGTTACATACTTATTGAAATCGTAAAAGTAGATGAATACCCTAACACAGAAGATTAAGTTACAGATCGACCTTAGATTAGCCTAATCATTGATCGATCATACTTTAACAAAATTCGACACTTTGAGACCACATTTTACGTAAATTCACGTATATTCGTTGCCAAATTAGAATTGTATCCCGGAAGTTGGTAACCACCGTTTCCTGTTGGTTCATTTTGGTGCAATAATTCTCACGTCAATGCTAAAAAATTATAAAACATAATCATTTGTAGCCGATGTTGGCAAGGGGTTAGATGGTGATATCTCAAATGGTGATTTCAAATGGTGATTTGAAAATCACATGGCGATTCGAAAAGATCACTTGGTGATGGAATCGGATCGAATGGTGATTTCATTTAATCATTTGGTGATTTGCACCCTAATTCAATTAACACCCTTACCCTAACTTTACCCTCATCCTATTTTCACCCTAACCCTTATTTCGCCCTAACCAAAATTGCACCCTAACCCTAATTTCAAATAACAATACATGGTATTAATAAACCAGATATTGTTTTAGAGATAATAGTCTGATAAATTCAACGAAGCGATATCTCCATGTTTGAGCGTTATCTTGAACTCGCAGCATGGAGCTTTTAGACTGTGGCTTTCCCCAAATATTCCTTACTCTTTCTGATTTGGATCAAAAAGCTGATTTCAAAAGTTTTATCGGTTTTAGGTGACACATTCTAACTTTGACCGGATTGTAAATGACCGTATTTTAGTCATTTTTTATGTTTGTAAAAATTTCTGGTCAAAAATCATATACCAATTTCGGAAGAGAATTAAATTTGAATTCTATTGGTATTTCTTTGTGAAAATCGCATAACTGTGGCCGAAGCTGATTACTACCACCAGAGGGCGCAGCTGATACTGTATCATCATAAACGTTCTGTCACCAATAACACTTTACATCAGAAAAATCGGATTTATGCTAGCGTCATTCCTTCAAAAAATTGATATCTCCAATAGTTAATAACGAGGAAACACCCTGAGGAAACAACCCTGATACCAACAAAATAAAGTCTTGATTCATTTAAAGTATATGTGTTTCCGTAAAGATTGATATAAATTATAGAAAATTTAATGTTTACTATGCAGTGCATGCGTTTATTTTGGAATGCGATTTGACCAAAAGTTGAAATTGCCCGAGGCTTGATTTCCCTCCTAGCCGAAACAGATTGTATTTTATGACTTTAAATTATTTAAAATAATAAAAAAACGAAAAACTAATACTGATATTAAATTATGTTATATCGCCAATTATGGCGCCAGAGAAATATCATTTTACTGATCCTGGCATTCGTTATTTACCTAAACCTATTTCATGGTGATCTGGAGAAGAAATCATCAGAAAAACGAAGTCTTCTTGATGGCGAAGAATTAGAAGATGTGGAACTAGAAGATTTTATTAACACACAGTCGAAGAAATTAGATGAAGAAGGCCTCAAGAGAGTTATTTCAAGTCTTCAGCAACGTTTAAAAATGATCGATTCTTCACTTGTATCTTCACCTGATTTTGAAAATCTTCAAGATCAAACTTCGCCAGTTTCTTCAACGTCTTCAACCTCTTCAGAATCATTTTCATCAAGCAGTCCTTCAAGTACAGTTTCAATAAGCACATCAAGTACATCAAGTGAGCAAAATTCAATGTCATCAACAGATGCAATGATCATCAGTAGCTCAAGCAGTACAAAAAGTACAGGTTCAAGGAAAGGGTTGTTCTCGTGCATGTCTAAACAGGGGAAACTTATAACTGGTGCATGAGATTAGCCAGAGAATAATTGTGTTAAAGTAGCACAGATTCAAGCAGCACAAGTTCAACGAAGAAACTATTATTTTCAAAAGGAAGCAAAATTTCTGGTTTCAAGCCAGTCAAGGAAAAATTTTACAATAAAAAATAATAAAATAATGATTCAATATGATTTGCTGGGAATCAGATTTGAAAATTTATCTAAGCCAAAAACCTATGTAAATGCAACAATGTTGAATATCTATTTATTTTATCGCCCCGAGCAAGCTGACCGACGATCAATTTTTCGAAAATATGTTAAAATGTGGCGTGATATAAATCCACCAGACATGATTCCATTCACATATTATTTGGTTACTGCATCTTCACCAGAAACAGTACAAGAAGATTTAGAAAATGAAGATATGCTTCTTTTCGAAGGATTTGACGAATCCTATATGAATACGTAAGGCTATATTTTTGTAAGACCACCAACTTCAAATTCGGACCTACCAATTCGGGCCAATTTTTTTTGCTATAAATCTAGTTCGTCATCAAAATTCATCGGTGGTTTGACCCGAAGTACGTTGGCACTGGCGCGGTTAATATCTGAGTCTGACTTTTAGGGAAAATGAGCTCTGGGAATATGAATGGAGAATGATGCTGGGTGTTTTGAGTCACGCAGGAGCAACCGATACAGAAAAGGGCCATGTTACATTGACAACCAGAGGCACTGATATCGTCAATTTTGAATGGATTAAAAAAAGTACATCTACACTTTCCGCCGATGACCCTTCTCTCAACAGTACCCAAATCCTGACATTTGATGCTCCAAGAAATGATAAAAAACATAAAACGAATTGTGCTGATTTGAAAATGTTGTTTCGATCAGGTAGGAAGCCAAATTGATAAACGCATAAAGACTATCGGGAAGATGCACTCACTTTAGTATATTCTTTGATTGATTGCACCGTCGAATTCCATTGATTTGATTGGTTGTTCAGATTTGATACCATATTGGCTTGACAAACTGGTTACAATTGATTTCGACAGCGAAGATTTCAAATTGCCATGGGAAAAATTTTTTGCAATAACTGGTATTGGACGACCCAAAGGTTATTATAATGAACACTACCAATTATGCCAACGGTCCTTCCTTAATTAGCAATTAATTATTAAGTTAATACTATTAACTGGTCATTTAAGAGCTTCCCAGGGTGGCCGCAAACAGTATCCATGAAGGAATTATAACAATACCGTGGGAGTACGAAGGCTTTACTGAACGATTTTCTATTTCTGATTTTGAAGCTTGGACCCTTGAAAAAAAACCCAGTGTAAATATGTCTTATGAATTGCCAAGTCGATATTTGACTGATCGAACAGACGAATGGAAAACTGAAATTATCACAGCGCCACCTTGTGGCGAGACAATATCATTGTTATGCATTGTCAAAACGGCGAGAAATAATTGGATTGAGAGGCAACTGATTCGAAAGTTTTATGAATTGACAGAGAAAAGTGGAGCCACCCTTCGATTTATTCTCGGTCTGGGCAAACCGGACGAGGACCTGATCGTATCTAAAAATATCACTGAGGAAATTGAAAAATTCAATGATATTGTCATTGGAAATTTCACTGACGAATATGACAATTTACCACTGAAAACATTGACTGGACATGAGTATGTCAACGAGAAATGTCAGCAAAATGACAATCGATATGTTATTTTCCACGACGATGACACTTTACCAGTTTTTGATAAACTCAAATTATTCTTGGGTCAAAATAAAACTGATGTAGCTTGCTTCGCCCACAAAGGAGAATTTAGCAGACCACTTCGTTGGAATAAGTATAATGTTACCTTTGACCAATGGGAAGCTGGGCATTATTATCCAGAATTTTGTGGCGGTCCATGTGCCGGTTTTACCAAAAAAGGAACGGATTTGTTTAATTTTGAGTCAACTCCACGGATAACGGTGAAAGTTTCACAGTGAAACTGGTTCACAAATCCCCGAAAAAGGTACATCAGAAATATTGAAAGCAGCAAAGAAGACAGATTCAAAAGGGTTCAAATTAGAAGATGTTCTTTTCACAGGTTAAAATCAAGTTCGGATTTAATATCCGGGCAATTGTTCCCGTATCTACAACTTAAGCAATAGACGGTCTATTATAGACCTGGTCACGTGAAAACGTATTTCAGGTATTATCAGAACGAAAGCTAAACTTCCGCCACCACAATTGTACGCAAAGAACTGTCGTCATTTCCCAACAAATAGTCATACGGGGCTTATACAAGGATTGGTTTTAAATCGTTGGTATAGGGGGACCCGCATTAGAGTGGAACAACCGGTCTTGAACTTGCACACATTAGAGTGGTACGCTTTCATATGATTTTGAATGTAATTTTTATTCCTACTCTAATGAATTCACAACCGGGTGAACACCATGTACCAATTTAATGTGTGATCCCCTTTAGAATAACGTTAAACCTTTCAAAGCACTAAATCAAGCAGTTCATTTGTGGCAGCCTCTTGAACGGCCTGATCGGCAACATCCGATGGGTTCCTACAGCGACAAACAGGCGGAAATCATGGAATTCATTGAAAAGTATCTTGGATTGTCAAATCCGATGGCGGGTGGAATGCGAAATTTTCCGACAAATTTAAGAATACCAGCCTATGCAAGAAATAATATGAATCCTTAAAATTCATAAGTTCATTACAAAGCAAAATGTTCTTATATACGGACTCATTTACTATGTCACATAGTCTATGTGGACTTTCGAATCGTTCTCAGATCTGATTGGTCGCTATGCTGCATGTAACATGCTTTCATGATTCTATTGAAACTGGGTACCGTCTACTAGACGGCGTCTAGTCAGCAACACTTTGAAAGTCTTCTTTACCGTTTGTTTAGAAATGTAGAATTCGTGAATTACCAGAAGCCCAAATGTTCAATCTTAAGTGTCTTACTATTTAAGTGTTAGTGTAGCTAGATGAGTTTCTTTTACTTAATTTGGACCAGGAGTCTGAAAAAAACTAAAAATTCGAAAAAAAAACGAAAAAGCTTCGCCCCACTTGCTCACTCAAACTTAGACCGATTTTACGAATTTTAGACATACTAAAAACCGGCCAAAGTTTCATCCGTCACTGTACTGTAATTATTATGTCATTAACTGTTCAATAAGTCGAAGGCTCTCTGAATGAAATAATCATAAAGTTGGTTGTGCACAGGCTTTAGAAAATTTGAGCTGGAGATCCCTGTTTAATAAGTTCAAATAAATTAATTATTCAAAAGCTTAAATGTCTAAGTTTATTCATTTCTTCAAATACTTGCAAAAGAAACATTTTGTCATCTCAAGAGGTCCCAATAAAGAATACCCGAATCTTCGATAGAGGGACGGAAAGTCAAATATTATATTAGTCAAATTTTGCATCCCGTCCTTGGAACGGTCCGCTTTCAAACAAATGACTTGAAACTTATGATATGGAACAGTCTGTATTAGAGTGACCCACCCAGTTTTGAGCTTGCATACATAACCCTCTAGGACATAAATGTTTTGTAAAAATTCTGCACCACTCACGCTTTCCCTACTCTCCTTTCTGTCGGAAAGGGTAGAGTGACCCACTTGGTCTTAAACTTGCACAGATTAGTGGGACTCACTTTCGTATGCACACCACTAATGTGTGCAAGTTCAAGACTGGCCACTCTAATGTGTGATCCCCCTTTATCTTACTCGTCCATCCTCGTGAAGATCGCCCGAAACAATTCGAAAATGAAGATTTTAATGAACAAAAATTCAATTAAGTCCGAGTGCTTTAATTCCCGTCGAAATGTCAGTCGATCAAACTCGAGTCTTCCCGAGTGAAAACAAACAAAACCCAATTGACATTTTCAAATTAACCGCCGTTAAGCTTTTGGTAAACTTGGTTCTTATCGAAAAAATGAGTTTGGTTCGAAATTCATTCCTAATCTTATTTTGAATGACCATATAATATGCCGTAAATATGGTCCATACGGCATTTGTTCAGAGGAAACGGATTTTAAGCATTTCGTGTGAGTTTGTGTTGGACTTTATGACTTGCTCACATTTAATCAGAGCCTATAAAACCACAAAAAGGAATAAAAATCAAATAATAATTTGGCGCAAATGCTAGGGACATTAAACATGTTACATCACCGTAAATCGCCATTAATAACTAGGGCTGTCAACGCTACATCAAAATCTGACATTTTAAGGAAAAAATATAAATTGTCACAAAATGATCCGAACTCCGAATTCAGCGATATCGGTGTCATGAATCGACTCGCGATTTTTTCAAAATCCGACTTTTTCATTTCTGGATTCTCTTTGTTCCCCAACTTAACCAATAATTTACAGCCCGTTTTTTAAATTTTCCTTGAACGTTTGAATGTAGCCGTGGGAAAATGACATTTTTTAAATAAATAGGCCAAATCGTATTGTATGCAAACGAAGCGTTAACTACCCTAACCATTTATTGATAACCAAGATCCAGATCATCCGGTGGGCTAATCGGTTTTGGATATTTACCAAAACTTCTTCTTCTTTAATTTTTTCTTCATATGACTTCACCTGAAGCTATTTTCTGGTTTCTAGACGCCACGAAACATGGTGGGTTAAAACATCGATGCCACCGTGGCAACAAAAACAGAATCAGGGCTCCATGGGACCGAACAGGACGAGATAAAATTGAAAGTTTGAGAAATATGGCGGGAATTCGTCCACGGAGTTCTGATAAATAAGAGACACTTAGTTTGATATAACGGCTGTAACAAAGACATGGAAAAAGGTATTATAATATTATATAATTAATATATTATAATATCTTTGATGTTGTTCAATTGGATGTTCAGCGCATCATCATTTGACAAATAGCGTGGCACTACCCTAATAATTTATCGATTTGTCGCCACGCACCAAACACCATAATTATTTCCTAAATATAAATATTTTGTTTTTTACCGTCCCTTACCGCATTTTACCGAACCACCGACGCTCGAACCGATTTTCGACTACATCCCGAAAATCGTGGTGGTCTAGTTCTGTGTGTGAATGAAAAAAGCTTCTCGTCATGTCTAGTATTGGTCTAGTATAATACAATTTTAGTCTTGTAGGCTGTGAGCTGGTCTAGTATGTCACGTCAGAGCCTATCCCGCTTTAGCCAATCGGATTCTGCCACCGTCAAGAGTCAGCGACCATTGCGCTAGATTGGTCTCACTCTCCCCACGCCGGAGAGCAACAGACCAAAAGTTAGAGATTTCGAGAGAGAAAAATTATGAAAAATATTTTGAAATTTTTCATAACAACAAATTGTTTTTTTATTATTATTTTTATCAGTTTTTTCGAGAACTTTTGGCTAATTTTCCGATGACAATAATTTTATTATTTTTAGAATGAAATTTTTACTGGTAGGTCTTTTGGCCTCAGTTTTCGGCCACGATTTCGAAACTGAAGAGTCTGTAATTGTCGGTTCCGCTGACAATTTCGATGATGTCTTGGCCGCAGCCAGTCACGTTTTGGTTGAATTCTATGCCCCATGGTGTGGACATTGTAAATCATTGGCCCCAGAATACGCTAAAGCCGCTCAACAACTCGAAAAAGATGGTTCCAACGTTCTCCTCGTCAAAGTCGATGCTACTGTCCATGGTGAACTTGCCAAAGAATTCGGTGTTGGTGGATACCTCATGGGTAACCAAGAAATCCGGACCACCAGCCGTCCCAGTTGAAGGTGCTGATGCCGCCACCAAGTTCAAGACCGATAACGAAGTAAGTATTCTTTATTAAAAATGCAGACATGACATTTTTTTGTGTCAAGTACCTTAGCTAGCTAATTATAAATAGGTTCTCTGAATTATAAATAAGCAACTAAAATTGTAACTAAAAATTGATACCCTGATGTTCTATTAGCATGGAACCCGTTTATATATTTTTTATTCAGGTCGCCGTCGTTGGTTTCGTTTCTGGAGATAAACTTGATGCTTTTAACGCTGCTGGAGATTCATTCGATGATGTCCCATTCGGTGTTCTTGATGCCGATGCCGCCGCTGCTCTCGAAGTTGCTGAAGGTCAAGTCGCCCTTCTCAAACAAGTAAGTACAGACACCCTATCTAGAGTTGTACAGAGTCAAACAGCCTAAACAAGTATTCGTAACCAACGAAAAACTAATTGAAATGTATATTACAGCGTTAGTCATTATGATTTTTTTGCCACGTTGAATGAGAATATTTGAATTATCATTATTTGATTGGTTACCTGACCTCGAGGCATGTCCAACTATGAGGAACATTACGCAGCAAACTTATTTTCAATTTTATTATGACTCATAATAAACTAAATAATATTTAGTCAACACAGACCGCTAATGACTCATAAATTATCATTCCTAGTTTTCTGCTAAATGTAGCGTTTGTTAATAATAATGTCCATTTCAAACGAATATTTTGCTTTTATGTTTATGACTCGTATGATGCTTGGTCCTCGGCTTTATTTTACGATTTCCGACCCATAATTATGGCTGAGCCATTGACTAATGAAACATTTTAGTTCGATGATGGACGTGTCAACTTCGACGGTGAAGGATCAGAAGCTTTGGTTGAATTTGTCAAGGCCGAACAACTTCCACTTGTCAACGAATTCTCTGACAAGACCGCACCAAAGATCTTCGGTGGTGACTTGAAACAACACAATCTTCTTTTCGCTGCCAAATCTGCCTCCGACTACGATACCATCTTCGCTGCCTACTCCGAATCTGCAAAAGCATTCAAAGGCAAACTTCTTTTCGTCTTGGTTGATTGTGATGTTGAAGATAACAAGCGTGTTATGGAATTTTTCGGAATCACTGAAGAAAACTGCCCAGACATGAGAGTCATCAATATGGAAAAGAACATGGCCAAATATGCCCCAGAAGCAGCTGATTTGACCAGTGCCGGTATTACTGGTTTCGTCAATGGTGTTCTCGATGGAACTATCAAGAGACATTTGAAATCAGAAGAAGTTCCAGATAACTCTGATAACGCTGTCAAGGTTATTGTTGGAAAGAACTTTGATGAACTCGTCATGGACCCAACCAAGAACGTTTTCGTTGAATTCTATGCCCCATGGTGCGGACACTGCAAATCCTTGGCCCCAATCTGGGAAGAACTCGGACAAAAATACAAGGTAAAATGACGTGTTATAATTTCTCACTTGGAAACCCACCCAGTTTCAACCTGTTTTACATCATTGTGACATCATAATAATAATTCTTTCAGGATCACCCCAACATCGTTATTGCTATGTCTGATGCCACTGCCAACGAATTCGAAACCGTTGAAGTTCAAGGTTTCCCAACCCTCAAATTTTTCCCAGCTGGAGGAGAAATGCAAGACTACAACGGAGGCAGAACTCTTGATGATTTCGTCAAATTCCTTGAACCAGAAGGAGCTTCCGAAGTGAGTACATTTCCGGGGCCACATAAATCGGGGTATTTTCTTGGATATTTGATAATAACTTTTATTTTTAGGATTCTGAAGAAGCCGAAGAAGATGGTCACGACGAATTATAAATAATTCGCATTTTAGAGGCGATGGGTTAAATTAACCCAAATTAGTTTTAATTAACCAGATATAATGTCAAGGACAATTCGCATTTCTCTTTTTTCTGTTCTTAACAAGACTTCCGAGATCCCCTTCCGGTCTCATATAAACTACTTCCGGTTAACATGATTGGTGGTAGTCGAGAAGCGGATGGGGACATAAATGGGTGTGCCATTACTTTGATATCTGTCTGCTCTTATATAATACGAAGTTTCGAGATCACATGACCTTGTACAGTGTGTCACGTGACCTCGAATCAACTATAACTGGCCCTGGATCGAATGCAATATCACAGAATTCTTCTTATTCCAATTTTCCACCAATTTGATTTTCATTTTCGTTGTTTCCCCATTAACATAAGATATATAGCCTTATTGAAATTAGACAATCTGAATCGAAATCCCATTATGGAAACGAGTCCAAACAACTAGACCCTATTTATGAAGGTTAATTCAACGACTTACTTTGATCGACCTAAAATCCAAAATCATAAACGAGAATGAAATTGAGGTTGGAAATGAGGAAAACTTACCTTGAAAACCAAATAAAAATAGTAAAAATTTCAAACAAAGTCTTTTCATGCATGATTATTGTGGTTATTTTACTGTGTTTGAGTCTAAAATTTGCGTGGGTGCATCATGTCTTTCTGACTCGCTGCTCATTTTCTTATTAAGTAAAAGTTCAAACTATCATCAGTGAGCTCTATGTTCGAGTGTGTAATCGTGCGTAGACTACACACATCGTTCTTGTATGCCCTACTCAACACTTCTGTGTCAATTCAACACAGCAAGCTTATTGGCCCGTCTCAAGACCAATCAAATAATTTTAAATTTTTGATCGATTCTAAACTAAAATTCTAAACTAATGGCTGTAAAATTTATTAATATCAGGATAAGCTAAATGGCGCCCTCTATATTGTATATTCGGATAGTTGATATTAATTCCCTTTATAGCCATTATATTCGTTATGAATACAACCAATTGACCCAAAAGGTTTCGACCAATTCAGGGTTACATCTTTGAAAAACAGGTTCATAGCTGGCGAAAAGGTTACATTTTGAAGATATTTGGCCTGTTATGACCCCATGCCCATGGTCCCGCCCTATCTACCTCTTTTGAGTTCAAATGCCGCATTTGAAATGTGCATAATTTTGGATCACTTCGGGCGGGCATTAAAATCGTCTGTCGAGGATGTCACAGCTGACCCCTTCCTGGTTCCTCTCATTGAGTCCCTTCTCAGACACATTTAGAATAAGATATCATGCCAGAAGCTATGGCAGAGAACCCAAGGAATGCAGATATTTCAAAATAGACACATCACATAGGATTATAAAGCACCTGTAAACTATGTGCAAAAAGATTTTTGGATCATTTCCGAAAGTTGCATAATCAAGAGAATAAAATGAATTTTTAGAATTCCAATATTATATAATTTCACTCTCTAGCGCCTTTGAACTGATGTGGTTGAAATCAATTTTAATTTAACCGGTATAATACAAAAAACAGCATTTAATAGATGATTTAGTCACAAATTACTCATCAAAGTCAAAATGTACAGTCAAAACGTATGAATGGACTTTGATCCGAAACATACTTGGGTCATCAAACCTCGTGAGTTTTGCAGAGCCAAAAACGGACTATTTTAAACCCAGATTTATGTGTAGACTTACAGTATGGTGATGATGTAGTGTTTTCATACTTTTTAATGATAAGTTCAATTATAACACTATTTATGATAAACAAATTACAAATTGTATAGATGCATGTTAAAGAGGGTGATCCAAGGATTCGAAACATATTTTAGGTTTTTAAAGCGAGTAATGCTGACTAGTTCAAACTGTTTTACTTTTGTTAATTTTTGAGCAATTCTGCGTCATCGAAATCGCCTTTAGACAAACTATCCAGTTATGCGCTGTAGTCTTCATTACGAGCATGTTGTTTATACGTTCTTAGCTTATAATTTGATTTCAATTTAACGGGAAGTTGTCTGGAAGTGCTCCAACGCTGGAAAATATTTGGTAGTTTTCTTACACGCTGTTATGTAAAATTTGTAAAGCGTGACTGTTAAAGTCACATGCCTTTGTGCAGGGCTAGCTTTGATAGGCTCAAGTCTGATAGTCAACTTGAACTCGATAATCCCAGAACGACCCTGCAGGGTCCCAAATAGACACAATCCTCTTTTCAATAAGGGAATAATAGAGAATGAAAGGAAAACTTAAATTAAAAAATGTTAAAAAATCAACCGGGAAGTCCGATAATAACTCTGAAGTATCTCCAAATAGGTCTGCGCTGAGGGAAATTATTCTTTCAATACGGAAACGAGATGTTTCTGTCTCAGAAAAGGATAAGGGATCGACGAACTGCAAAAATTCAATTTTTTTGTCACTTAGAGGGATTTTAAATTGATGCTGACCTGAGTCTCGGCCATTCAAGTCAAGTCTGGACCCGAAGAACCAATAAAAGATCAAGCTCATAACATCATTTTGTAAACTAACCTATGTGAACTGATCCCTATGAAGGATGATTCTGATATTCCTGACACGCCATATTCAATACCCGATTCTGGTTTCAGCGAATTTGATTTTGGCGAAGAAACTGAGAACAATGAAACACCAACTTCAGAACTTCTGCGGAAATGTCGAATTGCCCGAATGGAAAGTACTTTAGCCAAGGTAACTTCTTCCTTGATAACAAAAAGTAATTATGTTTTTAGAGAGAGCGGCTGAAGACTTGTTTCACTGTTTTTGATGAGAAAGATGTTTTATTATTCAAAGAAAGGAAAGGTTTCAATTTTTTCTCAAAAATATTTTCAGCAAAAGGACCGTTTGATTTCAGTATTTGAGGACCGTATATTTTCAGGAACGAGAACCGTATATTTTACGTTTGACCATATCAAATTGATTTTGAAAAACGTTCGATGTTTTTTCTTATATTGAGGGCGTTATATAATTTACATTTTGAAACCGACATAAGATGCAAGATGCAAAATGTTAAGGATGTTGCTTATACAGTATCAAGATTATTGCAGAAAATTGATGTGAAATATCCAAATAAAGATGTCATGACCAGCTAGGATTTTAAATTTCAAACTGTGAAGTTGAACAGATACAAAATCTGATTAAAGTGAGATGCGTCTTCCCGATGGTTCCGATTGGGCAGGTTGGAGACGACGACTATCGCGAAGACGCACCCCCACTTTGCCATGTTTTAAATCCAAAATAGTGAACAGAAACGTGATCTGAATTCAATTTTAGCCGAGCTTATTTCAATTCAAATGAAATATATGGAAGTTCAAAATTATCCAGAAACAAAAATTCAATGCTATGCAACTTATGTTATGCAACAGAGTCCCGTCGGAAGTAAAGAAGTCCCTTTCATTAATGGATTTAACTCAGGCTCATTTTCAATATTTTTGTTCACTCACTAGTGAAATCACAAAAGAGTTTTTTCTCACGTGATTCCATCTGAAATTTTTAATTGGCATTTGAAAATGAACATTAGTCCTTGAGTTGTTCATTCCTTATATTCAGAAAGATGTTTTAAATGCTGATTCAGGATTTGATCTTGAAAAACATTATTATTCTAAAATGCGGCTTAATTGACAACATGTTGGGACTATCACCGAGCGTTTTTCACAGAAACAAAATCCAGGTAAAATTTATTTTCTGGATTTCGTTTCCATCAATGATGCTCAGTGAAGTGAAGTTCAAAAAATATAATTTTTGAATTTTCACTGGGTTTTGTTTCAGCCAAACACGATGGATTTTGTTTCCATAATTTGCCAAAGTATGCAGCATACTGTACACGCAAGAACAAATCAAAGCTATCAAATTCTTTAGTGGCATGCTTTCTAATCAGACTCTAAATCGTGAGACTCAATCTATTATCGTCTTAATGGCAATGATTCTCGAAAATAATGATTTGGCTGCTCCAATTTTGATCTTACAACTGCTTAAAGTTGCTACTGTTGTTGGATCAGTTGAGGTAAGATTTTCAACTCATGCATTTATTGAACCACTCACGCATCTCTCTTACAACTCGAATTCGATGCTTGAATTATAATTTATATTCAAGTTCATTGCCGGGCTATTGGAAGGTCTAGATCGTACAGAACCAGACAGATGTGGATATATTGAAGCCATCCGTGAACTTCATGGGGATATTCGGTCGCCATCCGATGCCGAAATTGAAGATGTTTCAATTAAGTTGTTGATTATGTATAATTGTGAGTTGCTTCATATTGCAGCACGCGTCGCTTGTTTGTCCAGTATCAAATGTTTGTTAACTCTTGGTGCTAAAACAATTTGGAGCAATGCTTTTGGTCAACCTTCTCTCAGGAAAGCTTTAATTTGACATCTAGAACTCGTGATTCATAGAATGCGTAGGTTCAAGCCTATTAAGATGCGTAGGTGTGGATCCAAATGATGAATCTATTGCTTATCGAACATCAAAAGATGAGAACGAAGAAAAAAATTGTCGTTCACTGCTTTTGAAGGAAACTCCCATTGAGTTTCGGCCAACACTTGAACAGGCAGGGATCCTCGGAGCAAGGACCAGTCCGCTTGATCTTTACCTAGTCATACAAAATCGTGGACTGCACCGAGCTTTTTGTGACCCCCTTTAAAAGATTGCAACTGAAAATTCACCCGATGCGTGTCAGCTGATTGAAGCATATTTCAATGCTGGTGCCAATCCCCTTGTTCCCAATTCAAAACGATTATTTCCATTTCATTATGCTCAAACTTTTGAAGTTTTCACAGCTTTGACTCGGCCACCAGGTGGGTTTACGAGATAAATAATGAGATGGCTGTAGAACTCTGCATTTTCAGTCGAACCCAGATCTCTGTTGCTGACTTTGGCAAGATCCAATGTTGTGGAAATTGAGAAAATTCAATTTGTTCGAGAATACATTCAAAATTCAATTCCCTTAGATGTTCTTTATCGTGATCCAGAATCAAATTCAGGCCGGTTTATAAAATGATATTATAAGCTCACCAGATGATTGGCTGTAACAAAGCCTTGTTTTGATTGGCTGACGCCAGCGAACCAAAATTTAATTGAAACCGCTTCAAAGCTGTTGGCGTTGCTGCAAGTCGTCGTGAAGATAGATTGGCAGAAGTATTTGGTGAAACTTTGAAACATATTGAGACTCAAATCATTGAAGAAACAAAAATCAAAAAGATTCAGAAAGAATTGAAGGTTATCAAGCACAAGAATCACAGGAATTTTTCATGATACGGAATCAGTTTTCGTATTTGGGCCTTTTTATAAAATGAGGTGGATGTTCTCGATTGTATGTTCTCTTTGACCCAAGCGGAATTCAGACCAAATAACCATCCGGAAGAGAGTCCCCTCTTTACTTGAGTAGATGGTCTCAACGAATGAGTAATAATTACATAGTAATCACAGTTTCAGCAAAAACTTCGATTGGATTGGCTTTGATTGAGTTGAATCTACAATTTTAGTATGCTTTCGCTTCAGAAATACCTAAAATTATTTGTGCGATTATTTTTTTTAACCATGTTAACATTTGAACAACGAAAGATTGTCAAAGCGAGTAGAAAAGGAGATAAAAAGCTACAACATAATAAAGAGAAAATTCGAAGAGAAAATATAGAAAATGGTAACATAAGACAGGTTTTCAAATCCGCTTACCTTACGCCGCATAAGTTATGCGCTTCCTTCCAATTCAAATCGTAATCGTAGATCATTAAGTTATGGCAGTTTAGGAAAACCTTTGTAGACAGGTTCTTTTGATCATATGGGAATTCCAGTACTAACGAAATATAACGATCCGCACGGAATGTTAAATGTAGGAAACTTCAATCCAGAGTCAATCAAGGGCCTTTTTCAAAAAATGGGGATGGATGATATCGCACAAATGAAAATCATAGATGATGCTATAAGTAGATATCCCCACAGCGCTGATGAGAACATTGAGATGCTGTGTGATAATGGCACCTTTGGCTCGGTTAAAATACGCGTTTTCATGTCGATTCGGGAACTATATCATAGAAAAATACAAAGTCTCATGTTGGAACATAAAGATGCGATGATCAAAAAAGAAACTGAATGGCTTACCAAGATGGAGAATGAAAAAATCGAAATGGGAAAACAAATCGATATCCGAGACACAATGGTTTTGGAAGCTCGTGCTGAAACGAACGAATATAAAGCAATGAATCAAAGTATCTTGTCCCAAATAAGCGACAAAGAAGCCAAAATTGCCCAGGTAAGTTTTGAAAGTCTTGGACTTCGTTGAATGCTAAACGAAAATGAAAGAACCAAAAAGGATTTTTGAAAAGTCATCAAAAACAAAAAAAAAACGTAGTTTTTTCGATTTTTTGGAGCTCTGGCGCTTACTGAATCAATTTTAGGTTGCCAGTCAAATCGATCATGTCCAAACCACTCAAATGGAAGAAACAATGAAACTGATGGCTAAAGCAAAAGAAGAAACTGGAAAGGTATTTCAAATAAATCTCTGAGTCATAACTTATTCATCATAACTTATGGTTCATAATTAATAGATCATAAGTTATAAATCAAATGATTTATTTCTGAATCTCAGTATTTTGATCAGATGGAGGAGCACCGAAAAGAAGTTGCCGAGCTCAAAGAAAAAGTAAAAAACACAGATACGAACCATCAAAAACAGCTCCAAACTAAGAAATTTTTAATTGACAAACTCAAAGAAGAACGCGTCAAACTTCAAGGGTAAATTTTCGTATTTTTCAAGACTTGGGAATTATTTAAATTGATGGTTCAACGGTTGAACTTCAACCAATCAGAGAACGAACTACGCATCAATTTAAAAATTCGCTTGAAGACATTCAAAAATTCTAAATATTTAGTGAAAATGGATCCTTGAAAAAGCAATTGAATGACGAGCGTTCAAAAATGCAATCGAAAATATTAACATTGGAAGAGGCTAATGAAAAACTAACCAAAGAAAATAAAAATAAAAAATTGGCCAGTCAACAGAATAAGGTATTTTTTTGCAACTTATTTTCCGGTTCACTTCCGGTTCACTTCCGGTTACATCGCATATGAACTCATTTAGGCAATGAGTGAATTGAACAAGCTTCGCGAAGAAGTTCAGCGCCGCAAGAAGGAAAATGAAGTTGAGCGAAAACAATTTGAAGAAAAAATGGTCGAAATGGAGAAGATTGTTGAAGGACTTAAAAGCAGAATCAAAAATCTTGAATCAACCCTCCGCCAAAATGAAGTCGAATATAGAAATGACTTGCAAAAAAATCAGGTAAACTGTCGGTTGAGACACGGTTCGTTTTGTCCGGGTATGGTCGAGAGCGGCCGATGTTGGGTCAAAGAGGCCGCTTTGACCCTAATGGTTCACTGGACGCTTTTGAAAAACCATCGGCTGCTTTAGCTCAATCATCGGCCGCTTTCGGCCCTACTATTTTGCCAACACAACTTTGCTCTGAAATTAAAACAAAAAAAATTCAGCAAGACCTGGAGGCTAAAGAAAAAGAAATTCAACTTTTCAAATCTGAGATAAAATCTCTTCAAGATATTGTTGATCGGCAGAAAAATACTGAGACAAAAAAAGTGACAGAAGTAAGTTCAAAAATTACTGACTATCAAACAAAACTCGAAAAAGCTGAAGCAGAAGTGAAAAAAATGAAACAGGATCACGCTGCTCAAGATTTGACATTTCGGGTCATTCAAGAGAGACTTGTTTTTACAACAAATGAAGCCGAAAAGTATAAATTGTTGGCCCAAGAAAAAATTACTGAGGAATGGTTCAATCATTTAGAATTTAATTTTAACCCATATTGAAATACCGGAAACTTTTTCCAGGAAAATTTTTGCCCACTCGTAGGGTTAACTTTGATCATGTCTTTTCAAGTGACGTCACAGGATAAAAATTTCCGGAAAGCCACCGGAGTGACCACTCGGAAGTTTGTCAATAAGCCTTGAATAAGGGTTTACCCTTAGGTTAACTGTACAATGTCAGATTTTTCAAGGTCATTTTTAAGTTGTGTTGACCTTTTGTTTTTTGACCTTTAATGACCTCATTTGACCTAGTTGAAAATTCATAGATTTAACCTTCTAAAGCTTTCGAAATTTTGCTCAAATTTTCTTCGGGACGCTTCACAAGATTTCGAAATGGAAAACGATTTTGAAAAAAGTTTGGACGTTTTAGAAGCTGAAAATGAAAATAAAGAGCTTGAAAAACAATTGGAATTCTTCAAGGATCAAAATGAGTCACTTAATAAGAAAATTGATGCCATTGTCACGTGTCCAATCTGCGAAGAAAAATTCGAATCAACTGGTGAACGGATCCCATCAAAGCTTAAATGTTCACATATTGTCTGTCATCAATGTGCCCAAGGATGGCTCAAGACTAAGGCGGGTTTTCAAATTGATTTACGAAACTAGTTCTCTGATTTATAAATAACAAAGTGGTGTGCGCCTTTCCGATCGCCGTCGACTCCCCTATAGTTCCGCATGGGGAATTTGGGCCATATAACTATCGGAAAGACGCACTTTATTCTGTGGGCGATAAAGATAGTGATATCAATTCGAAACCTTTTCTAAGGGAACTAAAGCCAGCTGTCCACAATGTCGAACACTCTACCGACAATCGGATATTAGACCAATCAACTTCAACTGTGAAATCTAACTGTTGAATTTATTATTGAAATAATATATATTGTTATACTTTTAATAAGTATTATTGATTTAATTCTCTTCATTAAGTTTGTTCGTTAATTTTTGTGCTATCAGATTCATTTGTTCTTCTAAAATTGTTCCATTCTGGTTGTTTCGAGATGTTCTTGTGTTTCTTGGTGTTCGTGTCAGACTTTTTAAGCGATTATTTTCAAGACTTTTAGAGATTGATGTTCGAGTTTCATTTTGATTTATGCTCGTCTGTGAAATACGTCGCATTTGATCGGTTTGATACCATTGTGCATGTAAAGGATCCGATCTTGAGAATTTTTTTGACTGACGACGTTTGTATTCTTCGCTTAGAATGGTTTTCTTAAGTTAAAGTCTTTTACAAAAAAATAACGAGCAACGAATGTTAAAACGTTTTGAAAACCGTTCCTTAATAAATTGCTTTGTGGCTGCAGAGAAAATTTCCGAGATCGAGCTTTTGTTCCTTCTATGTCGATTTCTTAAAATTTTCTCAACTGAGAAATTTTCAAATTGGTGAAATCGATATTTAGATAATTCTAGAGATTGTTACCTTGCGTATTCATAGGCATTATACTGCATTTTCGTCCTTGCATTAGATTCCGCTGCTTTTCTTCCAGTTGGCTATTCGCCGAGACCAGGGCTCAGTGGACGACCTCAACCGTATTGTCCGGGTCCTGAGACATCTTTTTCCCAAGATATCTGAAAACTGCCCGGTCTGCTCCATGAAGCCCTGGCCGAGAGACAATTCTTTGAATAGAGGGATTTCACACTGCCCATCAATAGGCACCAACTAATCCAAAGGATTCCAAACTGAATGATAAATTTGGAATTTGGAAATTTCGACTATATTCTAGAAATATCATAAAATGTTTCGTCTTAGAACAATACTTAGAAATTTTTTATGAGATGGTCACACATTGGAGTGGAACACATAGTCTTGAAACTGCCCACATTAGGGTGGAAATTCCATCGTGAAACACCTTGTCTCAAACTTGCACACTATAGAGTGGAACACTTTGATGTGCACAATCCTATGAAAGTGTTCCAGATTGTTGGAACCAATAATGACAAAAATAGCTGTTTTTAAAATTTATTTCATATGAATTGTAAGGATACCAAGACCAGAATGAAATTCCCGTGAAAATCACCGATATTTGAAAATAAATAATAATTTATAATCAGAAAATGGTAGAAAACGTGTGTAGTCTATTTTTATTGAATTTTAAAGAGGGACATTTTACAGCTTTAATTCATTCTTTGTGAGTTGTAAATTACTATTTGTAATCTTTTAAAATCGTGTTCTGAGCGATACCCAAGACCAATCTTCTCTTGCTTTTTTACTTTTGATTTGAGTCGAGATTTTGAGTCACATGTCATGACTTTAATGATTTTTATGTGGAATAAATACCATTAATACGAAATTCTTGAAACATGCCTGTATAAAGCAGAACAAATCAATGTTAAACTTGTGATAAATTCGACAAAAACGATGATGAGATCAACTGCAATGTTAACATGCTCGCTAGTTTCATTTGAAATCTTCATTCCGCAAACAATAAAACTTATCATGGAACCAACCTTTTATAGGATAGTAACATTTTGTTCCATAGAACAAAGAACCGTACACTGAGAAGAGTGCCATAATTGTAATAAATTGACTTCTGGGCCCATACGTGAGCTCAATTCCAGTTTTTTGGAGATTTTTAACATGAATGTTAAGATGTTATTGATACAATTGACAACTTAGAGCATCGAAAACAATGAAAAATGATACCAATTTCGACTTTGTGGGCAAAGTTTTGGCAAGATTTTTCTTAACCCCGGAATTGAACCTACCGATAGGCCACGGTTAAGCTTTGAAAACTATCCAGAATGCAGTTTACAAAGATAGAATTAATTTCAAATGCCCAAAAGAGTTTCAATAAGCTTGTTTCCCTGTTAGCTGAAATATTTTATAAATATACATGATTTAACCGCTTCGAGATCCGAATGGCCTTTCCCGCTTAGACTATCCAGATTTCGCATATTTTTACCGAAATATACCTGTAACAGCGAAAACTCCAATGGTGCTATTTATCAGAACAAGGGCATTTGCAATAAGCTGCAGTATACATGCATAATGATATTTTATTGTTGCTTCTTTCCAATCCCATTCTGATTCTTCCTGAAAAACAAATATTTCCAGAGTTTGATCGATATGGAGAGGGGTACGTAGGGATACTAATGCCGGAGGGTTGTCGTAACTGTGCAACCCAATGCGGAAATTATACGGACAAAACCACCACCGGGAAGAAGGCCCCTATTGAAAACCAGCCAAGTTAGGTCATACAAATATTTAAAAATACCTTATTCAATGCATTACTTCGGACTCCAATACTAATAAGATAAAAGACAATTAGAGCGAGCGAAAATGTGTACTGTAATAAAGCACAGAGCTTTGCCTGAAAATAAGTGTGAATATCGTGTTTTATGACCCGTAATGAGTCATATTCGAGCAATTCTAGGCTTTTCACCTAGTAATATAAAAGTAGAAGAAACGATTACCTTTCCTAGATTTGTACTAAGGTCCATTTTTCTCTGTCCAGAAGTAAAAAATCGTCAAAACAGAACAAGTTCAGCGAGTAAAGGATTATAGATCAACACCTTTTGAAGTGTTACTCATGTCAAGTTCAAATCATTTTTCATGTCATGCATTAAAACTAGACAAAAAGTAACGTCCATATCGCTTGTGGTCGGCCCAAGACAGTGATTAACTTGACAAAATCATTGTGGAAAGTGAAACAGGCCATTGAAGGTTACAAAATAATAATTTTACGCAATTTTAGTTTTTCTAATTTATTTCATTATAATTGATTTTATAAATATTTATAAATTATTAACTAACCAGTGGGTGATAAGCCAACGATCAGTGCATTGGTCTAACTTATAAAATTCCTAGAGAAACCAAAACTGGGATTATTATTTGGTCAAGAAATAAAAAGAAGTTCAATTTGAAATCAACTGGAGCTGATTGAAAATGAAATTTATGACGATATCATCATTGGTCCTTCTGGTCGCAAATTTCATCGAAACAAGAACTTTGGGCACAGATTATGCGGACTTTGAATCTGCCTTATCATCCAGAAAGCAATTCAAAAGGAAATTCAGGATAGTTTTCGATCAAATGACCAAAGACCTTTGAGTTAGGACAAAATCCTTTATTGTTGGAACGCAAATGTTAAAATGATTCCTCTTTTAGAAAACTATAAAAGAGTTGAAATCTACAACAATTAAGATAAATCAACAGATAAAGAGATGTTCATCCAATTCTTGTAGAGCAAAAAGTCATTATTCGAACTGATTATTTCAAACTATTCATTCACTTCAATAAATCCATTGCATTTTTTAAGACAGTTCAAGGTCAAGTTCAACAGACTCAGTCAAAACTGCGAGAATCGGCTGCGGGCAGACCTGGGCCAGACCTGGACCAATGTGGTCCTGTGTCCTGATGAAAAAACTCAGGACCAAGTCAGGACTAAAATCGAAATAGCATTTTTTGCATAGGCCCTGATTTTGTCCTGAATTTTTTCTCACAGGATTAAATGCGGGATACGGCTCAACGGACGCAAGAAGCTGTTCCACCGGACCACTTTTACCCAGGTCTGGTCTAGACATAATGAATTTATCCGCATTTAACATCCATCGGTTGTTTTATCAGTTGTATTAATGATTAAAGAAAAAAGCTTTCATCAAAAATACTTGAATTAAAAAAAGTACTGAGATTAGTTCCAGGCCAGGTTAAGACCAGGTTTAGAAATAAAAATGGTAACGCATGAGAACATGATAATAAGAATTTCTTAATGGCTTACTCAGCACAAGATGCCACAAGGTCTGCTCTGAGAAACCTGTTTTTTGAAGAACCCGGTTCTTATGAAATTCTTCATGTCTTCATTCTTGATAAATCTCCACTTAATATTAATATTTAATTGAATTGAGTTTGCCGGTATCGTCGGTTAATATATCTACATCAGCTGCAAGGATGAAAAATATGGAGGCAGCCGGCTATTTGCATCCGACTTATTTTCCCGTGGAATTGATATACCCGATGGTACTCGTTTATGCACGAAATCGGTTAAACTAGGGATGTCCATGAAAAAACGTACAAAACACCTTGGTACACACAAAATGTCGATTGTTATGAGATGTGCGAATTTAAAATGAAGTCGTCCACACTGAACGGTCCAAATCATATGCGAACGGTCCACATCATATGCAAATTATTAGCTGAAATGTCATAATGACTTTTGAGCTTCATTCAGGCTCTACAGGGATCAACAAGAACATGTAAACCTTCACGATTCCGGGATTTTGAATAATTCACTAGAAAAAACATTTGAAGTCCTAGACAACGCGTCAGTTGTTTTTAGAAGGGCTTCCATATGACGAAATATAATGGGTCATTGTACCTCTCAAAGAATTAATCTAAGGGATAACTTTAATAGGCATAAACGGCAGTTCTCGTTCATTTCGACTTATTCTAACCGACAGAGAAAATTTCACTACATCTTCGACTCAGCCTATTAAGAAAGAAAGTGTGAACTATATGCCCTGAAAATGTAGGCCTTGAGACTTGAGTGAGACCGAGAATTTGAAAGATATTTTGACCTTGTGCATGAAGAAACCTTTGAACAGTTAATATTTACCATTCACAAATTAAAATTCACACTTGTGATAATACCCCGTTGTCAATCTGGCGAGACATTGTCGCCACCTGTCGCGACCATCATGGCCACCACCAGGGATTTCACTTCGACCCGGACACCAGCACGGAAGGGACTTCGGACCGTACAAGTAGATATTCTAGAGTTTTGGCGTTAGTCCGTATCTATGTCATTATAAATCATTATTTCGAGTATTGTTTGTTTAACTGGGCATTATAATAGTAATTTGCATATTTAAATTACTGTTGGAACTCTCCTTCAAGAACTACAAAGTATACTTATATGATATTTCAAATATAATATTTGACATTTGGGTTCTTTTTTTGCTCCCGTCTGCGAATATTTGCCAATTGAGGCAAATACAAGGCTACCAAAGGCCTGCAAAGGATTACTGGCGCCCATATGACGAGTCTATTGGGTTAGTTTATGCAATATTTTAAGTTATTTAATTAGAAAACGACGTATCTCGCTCCTCCTGGGACGCTAGCACCTGTCAAGAAACACCAAATAGCCAGATTTGTGTCTCCCAAAATATCGTGGCGTCGAAATTCTGAACGACCGGCCAAACAAACGAAATAAAAATAATCAAGATAAGATTTTTTGAGTTCGATATACTTTTTTGAAAAGATGCAAGTCCGGAAATCTCACATTGTAAAAAATGCTGCACGGATCTATTACGGAAATATATGCAACTCATTCAATCATCTGACATATGCATAATTTATATGATATAGATAATATCATATCATATGATTTATAGGCAGCGCTTGTGGAAAATGAATATGAAATCATAGAAGATCTAGCGGCAATCTAATCGGAAAGCATCGGCATATGCATTGGTATTTTAAAATTAAATTAAGACAGTGAAACATCTGAATTAACATATACTACCCAGATCTAGTCGGGAAATGACGACTTCACAGGTTTCTTCGAAAATCAGCTTTAGAATTTCGTGTAATGCGTCTTTAGGACTAATGGGTAACAAAAACATTCTTATACCGTACATAGTTGAGTTAATCATATACCGTTCTTACACTTCAAGATTATCGGTAAGGGCCGTTTTAGCCTGTTTTGATTTTAGAAATTTGTTTTGATTTTAGAAAATTGATTTTAGCCTGTAAATCTGTTTTCGCTTTGATCAAACACTGCTACTGTTTGACGTTTCAGTACGCATAAGTAAATATTTCTCGTTCATCATTAATCCATTTATTTTAATATTCAAAACGGGTCAGACGGACTGGACGGGGATTGGACGGATACATCAATTTGTGCTCTCAGAACTTTGGTATCAGTTGAAGTTAAAGCTGAAACTAGCATGTTATCTATTTCCAGCTGAATGAAATACGTCTCTATAATCCATCTTATGCGACCAATATATCAGTTCCATCGTCTATTCATTCAAATCATGGTGTGTGGTATTCTCACAACTATAATTGAAGGTCACTCACTGTTATTTTGAAGTCATTTTGAAGTCAAAACAGGTCAAATCCGGTCAGAAAAAGGTCATTTTCAGTGAAAAATTTGCACTCAGAAAAAGGCAAAAGTGATGATAGAATTGCATTTATTGTTGTTTACGAGTGAATATTTACAGAAATCAAGGTCTGAACTTGAAAATGAAAATGGGTATGAACAGGATAAATACAGTTACAGTGAGTCCAATTCCCTGCACAACCTGAAGTATTAAAGCAGATGACCAATCAGATTGCTCGATTCAAAGTCGACCAATCAGAATCGAATCATTCAGTCTTTTCGCCCCTTTCTTCTTGAACGAGCACGACATTCCATTTGAAGTGTTTTCGTACAGTCTGCCACACACTGACTAAAGTTTGTTTTTGTGTTGGGTTTGGTGGTTTGGGTCTCTGTATCGGGTTGGTTCGTTGCTATCATAAGGTCCTCCAAGGCTTCTGGTTCTTCTGTCATGGCGCTTAAACTTTTGATATATGCTGAAGCAATTCTTAAAATTGCCAGTTTTGAGAGTTTTTGGTTGTATGAATAAGTCGGGATGGCCTGACGGAGAGCATCAAAGGCCGTCGAGATCGTATGAACACGGGTACGTTCACGTGCATTTGCAATCAGTCGCCGCTCACGTGACATATTCTTATAATATTTGTTATCGTCTTGGGATGAAGATTTCTTTTGTTGATATCCTGAAGACGGACTTGAAGAAGATTTATTCATTGAATGTCCACTTGGTGGTGAACTTGATCTATTTGATGATCCACAGCTAGAGTTGTCCCGTCCGAAATGTCCCGGACTTGGACCTCGAAGACGTTCTGCCGCTGCTTTGGCTCTTGCTCTTCTAGATTTGGCTTGATTTCTGAGAATTTCAGGAAGACCATCGAAGGCGCGATCTTCTTCATCTTCAGAATTCGACTTCACTGTTCCAACTTCAACGATTTCAAGTTTTGTAACAATTTCGGGATCGACTTCTTGCTTTGGGCAAATATCTTCTGGTTCGAGTTTATTTATCGTATCTAAAAAAATGATTAAAACTTGAACTGAAATGTTTGATCCGGAATGGTCCGTCCGGCGGATCCTGACTTTTCGGTAAATGCAAGTTAGGAAAAGTGGGTTTCAGCTGGGTGATTTTGACGTTTATTTATTCAATCTGGATGGGAACACACCCTTTGCCCATCTCACTTAGACTCTCTTTGAGAAACATCTGGTTAAATCTCGAGTTGAAAAAAGCCAATTCGCCAAGTTCAACGCATTAATCATACCTACCATATGGCTTTAATACATGGTACACAGGTATCCCTAATGTACCGTTGATTTTCTACCGTATAAGTAGAAATAGAGATGCCATGTTTTTTATCGAGTGGGACTCCTTGATATGGTCTGTTAAGTATGGATGGGTAGTATATTCATGTAAATCAGCTGGTTTGAGAAGCGGGAAACAATAGTCTAATCTGCAAAGGGTAAGATCGGTCCAGATGGGTACCAGTCTGTTAGCTGTCATATGGTCCCAACATTTGTACTACCAACCAAGGTGGCTAGCCAATCATAAAACAGATCGCTATCTCATGAAAAAATCTGTCTAACCATTAGTTTTTCCCAATGGGCCATAAATTATTATCGGGTAAAGTAAAGGTCATTTATGAGGTAAAATCACCATGAATCAGATGAATGCTTCGAGAGATTTTTTTGAAATCTTTAATCATCAAAAGAGTTTTTGAATAGGCCATTTTTTCATGGATGAGAAAATAAGAAAATTGGACAGCTGGTTTATCGAATATAATAGTGGGAGGTACTATAAATGTAAAGTCTTAAGTTTACAGGTGGCCCACGACGACGGTTAAAATTTGACCAGGTGCATACCCTACACAGTTTATTCATCATTAGGATCTGACTGTAATGACTGTGAGTCTATGAGACCAAACTGTAATTGTTTAAAATCAGGTGTTTCAATAATCAAAGTAAGAGCCGAAAGACAAGTATGTAGATTTAAAATGGCAGAGGGCTCTCTAATCGAACCGCGTGACCCCCTATCCTTATTCTTAATCCATATGGAAATGGGGGCTCTTATCTGAATCTCGCAGCTGGATATCAAACAGCTGGAAAAGGCATGCTGTGAGTCAATATTTGAAAGGTGACAGGCCTTTATAGATAACAAAAGGTGCTGTTTCTCAATATATACCCCCTAACTTGCATTAACTATCATGAAAAACCGTGAAAGACTCTTAACATACCTTGAATAGGAGGTGATGACGTCATTCCATATGAATGTGGAATTCTGGCATGTTCTAATTCTTCATCATCAGGGTTTAATTTGATAATTTTCATTGGGCTATTCTCTGGATCAGAAGTTGATCTTCTCGGACTATTCTCTGGGCTCTCCGGACTCCCTGGACGGTTGTCCGATTCATGAACGATAGTAAATCTTCGAGCTGGAACATCAAGTTTTCTTTTTCGTTTGCGGTTTGTCACTGAGTTGGTCACATTACCAACTACTTGGGCATTTCCGATTTCCATTTGCTGATTTTGTAAAACACAAAGGACCATTTATCTCTTTTCGTGTATCTCTTTGAGTTCAATTTCTTCAATTTGGTTTTTGAATATTGAGGAAGAGAATTCAGCGTTTTTGGCCAGTGAAGAACCAAATGATGACGCCGCCGAAGATCATTTTCGAGTCCTCCGCCAGTGGCGCTGTGGAGCCACCAAAGAGAGAACACTTTATGTAACCAAACGATAACTGTCTTCCGAATGTTAATTTGCACTTTCCTATTAATGTCAATTATATCAGTATTAATAATAATAAATAAAATAATACACTGAAATATACAAAAAATATGGCCAGAATAATATTTTAATAGAATTTCATGAATAAACATGACCATTTTAAGAAAATGAATCAGTATAATCAATTGAGAGGGCACTTTTACCGGTGCTTTTTTTTCAAGAATTGTATTAAAATGCACTTTGAGATTTCCCACTCTGTTTTATACCATGTTATTTACAGAGTAGTATACTTTTTTCGAATAAAAGATTCAATTTAAGCCTAGAGTTAAGGCTCTGAGCTTAATTTGCAGGTGATAGTTCTGGGAATATGTTTAGTTGTTATCATATGGGGCGTTGTGAAAAGGTGACTATTCGGCTGGCTGCAGGTTGAGATTGGTTCCATTCAGGTGAGAGAATTCCACCTGCCTTATCACCAAGTGGAAATCCCAATATCTGGGAATGCCAACTGTACTAAATCGCCAGAATTAAATACCTGGGAGAATGATAAAAACACCTTTAGACTAGATATTAACGTCAAAACTCTCATTATCACATAAAATGCACCACAATTCCTAAAGATCTATGTAACTTTTCAGTTGCAAAAATAAATTTCGATATTGAAAATGATTTTTTGAGCTAAAATTTGGAAAAATCGAAAATTTGAAGGCTTAGAGATAAGCGTGAAAATTGATAGAGCGGTGAAGTCGGAAAAGTTGTTTAATCCTGGTTGATCTTGACCGACTTTATCTGAGTTTTTATGGTTTTCAAGCTGTTACCAACCCCAAACCTAACTCAAAATGAGTCAATTTATCCGTTTTTTCGATTGCGGCCACGTGGTTTACCCCCGCTTTACCATGCCCCTGGTAAATAAAATGATGAAAAAACCTCTAACCGAATTGTATATTGTATTTATCGATTCCAAGTTCACGATCAAGGATAGAAACGGCATCTTTGATCTTGTGTTTGGCCAGGGCGAGCAACAGCTGTTCAAATCAGCTGATTAAAATGACTTCTTACTTCCTCAATTCTTACAGTAAGCATTCTTTAGGAGATCATGCATCCTACACCTGTCAGTTTGAGTTCTACATATAGAATATTACCAACTACAGCGAATTCTCCGTAGGTGATCAGTTGATTAAACTAGTGAAATGCAGAACAATCAGCTGTTCTCAGTGGGGTACTTTTAGTTTTTCGATTTTATGCTACGTCCAAGCACCGAGACCAATCACCGTCCGAGCTGTTCACCAACCGAGTTCCTCTACTCTGATTTGAGAACCAGATCGAGGGTATCCAGCTGTGATCTGGAGAATCTCTTGGTAAATATTTGATTTGTGTGACGTCATATGGCCCATATGTGACGTCACATGTACCATATTTCAATCCCATATTTGAAGGATGACCACATGGACGGTGATTTTAGCAGAAGGGGGACCTGAACTCGAGCAGAACTATCTAGAATCAGATAAAATCAAACCGCTTTTTGTTCAATATAATTAGTAGCGTCTGATTAATTATCAATTCTTCTTTTTAATTACTAAGTTCCGATTTTGTTCGCTCAACCACATTTCTACTCTGACATTTCTTAAAAATAAAGTGTAGGTAATTCTGAAGATACCTATATATTTAACTCTTTCAGAGATAAAATAAAATCCTGTTAAAAATCGGATTTAGGGGATTTTTTGTCATTGAGATGAGAACACGTGATATATATCACGTGGTTTTTCCCATATGGTTAATCTCTCGACATATTTAAAGTCTCTTCTCCACTTGGCGAATCAACCTGGCCAGTTTCAAATTAAGGGTGGTGCCATTCGAAATTCCGTATCGAACATACACTCCCTTTTAAACCGTATATTAAAATTACTATTCTATCAAAAAGTGTAGTGAACTCATAATTTATGATTCATGAAATTTTACGACGATAAAACATCTGCTGGTTCACATCTGAGTCTATAACGTATATATTTGATCAAGCGAGTCAATATTTCAATCTCTCTGACTTCTCTCCCAACTTGGAGTCCCAACTTTTCGACCGCTTATACCCACCGTAATAGTCCGTAAAGACGATGAACCGTCCATAAGAGACCAGTCCGGCGTGCGAAAATCGTTGATTTAAAACGGTCGATGAGTGGAAAGCGGCAGTTAAGGATGGAGGGGAGAGAAAAGGAATGCAGGTGGAGTTTGAAACCGGCTGGAGGTGCAGCTGACTTGAGACTTCACTTCACTCCCTCCAAACCCTCATTCGTCGAATACAAAAATCCAGATGCCAGAAAGGAAAGCTAAAACACCAAATGGAGTAAGGGTACTACTACGGTACAAAATAGGAATAAAAGTACGCTACTCAACACGCCGCCACTATCGAGTCGACCTATATAGAATTTCATTACAGTTTTTTTTGAGTTTCGAGCAACAAAAGATTGATTTTCGGCTTGAATCAGGTGGGTTGGCTCTTGGTTCTATTCTTTTCTGTTCATTCAAAATCCAGCTGGTTAATTCACATTCACATATGATCTGTCACGTGATGCGGTGGTGAAGTGACGTCACACCTGAGTACACCTTAAAACCAGATGACACTTGAGAATCCAGACCCGACTATTTTATTGTTCTCGATTTTGTGTTGATGCATTTACGAGCATAGCATCCTTAACTTCATAAGTTTATAACACTCCTCAAAGTTCTTAAGGTTCTCAAGATTCAAAGAAGGTTTATGGTGCCCGGTGTACTTTATCAGTGTATTTATCGGTTTGTCGGATCGGCAAGGGTTCCAATTAAGGAAACATCTGTACAAACGGATTCATATCCTGTCCTTTAGATCACGGGAAACATCGAAAACAGGAAATCCTAAATTAAGATTCTCAGAAATACTAATAGACAGCTCAGGACATCACCATTTAATCTTGTTTGTTTCTGCATTTAGTTTTTATTCTGAACGATTCATTTGATTTGATCAAAATGTCATGTCAGCTAAGGGTCCAGATGAAAGCCGTTTGACTCCACAGACTGAATAAGAAGTGTCCCAACTGTTTTGAAAACTCGTTTTTCAGCCGATTTGACTGCTGCGAATAATATCCAGCTTTTGAAAACGATTTTCGATTGAACTTGAGAATAGGGGACCACTCAGATAATAATGGACCATATGGACGAAGCATATTGAAATGAAATATTTATCTTTCATACTTATATTAATACCGTACCTGGTTTTTAAATATGAATTTATCTTTAACCTCACTACCTTTGTTGAATTGGTAAAGTGGTACGCGTCTTCCCGATGGTCATTTTGCCCGAATACCGAACGAGAAATGTTAAGTCAGTAACAATCAAACCCTTAGAATTTAGTTGATTCAACCTACGCATCGTCTATACCAGGTAGATTTCATGTGTATATGACGTTACTCGATTCGACGTCATGATAAGTTTCAGTATAAGATTATCAATTGGCATATTATAAGTTAATAAAGCATTATGTCAATGCACTTTGCAATGTCTGTTAGATTTCAATATGTATCTCGCGTTAACCGTTAACTAAAGGTGATAGCATAAGGATTCAGAAACATACGGATAGTAAATAACAGGCTGACTGTAAAACATATTTGGTCGGCTCAATATGGAGTACCCGACTTTACAGATTTGCCTACGGGTGATGACATACGGCGACGCCACAGAAAAACACACACAGACCAGATATTGAAATACAAAATGCCAACTTATCCTCAAATATGTTCCCTCACGTGTTAATGCATTACAACTAAAACACGGTATTTAAAATCATTTTGGCTTTCAAAGGGATGAAATTGGCAAACGAGCGAACACCAGGAACACCACCAGGAAGGCCATCAGAGGTGAGACCGAGGAGATGGCGGCTACTCCTCCAAATGTGATGCACCGGCCCTGAGATCTGGTGGAGGATCGATCCTAGAATTGCAGCCGACAGACTGTACAGCTGACTCCAAGTACACATTTTCATTCACTTCAGCTTAAAATATTACTCATTAAATCTATTACTCATAAAGAATGATTAATCTAGGAATTCTCACATTTTAGTGTTTTTTGACGGATGGTTAAAACACAAAGGTGAAGAGTATCCTTAACGCTCTTGATTTTTCTTTAGAACTTGATATCTTGGAACTAATTGCACCCTTATAACCCTAGTTATATATTCATGTACGATCATCAATGAATCAATTTTCAATGATTCAATGAATCAGTCATGATTCAGCGCAGCCACCTGTTCGATTTCAAACGAAAACATTTTCACCTGTTCGACACCTTAACTTTGAATTCTCCGCGTCCTCCACCTCCACAACACCTCACACAACCATTACACCATTTGGAGCACACCTGTTTTCATTATATTAAAAGTACAATTCGTGATTCGGATCGTACCGGTGTGGAGGATTAGAAAAAAGTATTCTCAAACTCGATTTCAAACTCGATTTCAAAATATTTCAACCAATTTTTAAATCAAAAAAAAATTCGAATTAAACCAATTTAACTCTTATTGAGAAGTCCTGGAAAAATTTTCCCAGAATTTTTGGTCACATAGGCATGTTAAGTGCCTGCCCAAATCTTTAATACATGTAGTTACAAGTTGACTGAAAAAGTTTCCGGAAATCCTCCTAGCACCACAACCGCACGGCCAATTTCGGAACAGCATGGTATTACCCATTGAAGTTCTGGGCCACGCCTTATTTGAGTTCTCCTTATTTTAGACTAAATTCTGGAACTCGTGAAATATGGTGCTCGTTGATTCGGCTTATGATTTGAGTATTTAGCTGTTTTTGAGTGGAGTTAAACTCGGAAACGTATTTGATAAAAGGATTTTGGGAGTCAAACACAGAAGGTGATGGAGTCTGATCGGGCACAGATGTATCCTGCGCCACAAACGCCCCGAGGCCAAACAAAATACAGCTGGATCACTCTCGCAAAGGTTAAATTGCATCATAAATCCGAATAAACGTTAAAAATATCGTTTCTCTTAAATATAGAACTTCCTGATCTGACACTATTGGATCCGTGGGGCGGATTATGAGTCCGTTCAGCGGATTTGCCCAGTTTTGTATGAGTTAAGGTCAATAAAATACATTTATTCGGCTCAAAATGGTGCTTGACTGTATGATTTTAACACGATTGACCAGCCAAGGAGGTGTTGAAGATATTGTTTGGTTTTTAAATAAGGGTAAGGTAAACGTTTCCGAGTTATTTTTATATTTTAAGGATGTTCTTATCCCGTTAAGAGTACTTCAAGGGTCCTCATTCTTGTTTGGATATTGAGTTATGGTGTGTGTAATACCAGAATCTGGCCAAATGCTCGTTCCCGGTCCAGATACCGGCCCAGCAGTGATTAATGTAGGTCCACTTAGAACCGGTCTTTTTTTACAGAACATTATGTTGGTACTAATATATATATTCACAGCCTTCTATATAAATCGAAAATTACTAAATCTGGAATGTAAAATCTGGAACGACGACCATCTGAATCTTAAGGATACTCCCATTATTTTAAAAGATTTCCAAATATCTAAACAGCACAGGTTGGTTTTATAGCTGATCACCTGAAATTTTTGCTATTCAAAAAATCTGCGTTGCATATAAGAATCTAACCACAAACCTGTATCATATTTTATGCCATATTTCCGTGGCTTATACCGAAGCTTATGTATGTATATAATATATATGTACCAAATGCTGCATACCATACCATGTTGTCTGAATATTTGACAGACCGTTTGTTAATGAAAACGTACGCGTACGGTAGTGTCATTCAATTTGGATTTTACTCAGTGCTACCAGGATACTTATGAAGTTCTGAGTAATTTATACCGTATAAATTATACCCGATATGATATTCTCGAACAATACAGGTTGTATCTTTAACTAAGACGAGTTTCATTTTAGACGGTTGAAATCGTAATCATCTAAATTGGAAACTTTCGAAGATTTATGAGTCATAAATTATGACTGATACAGAATAAAAAACGTGAGCAAAAGAATGGCTGCGTGTTAAATTTGGCGTACATGGATTATCAGATGATAATCACATTTGTCCAAACAAAATGTCCGCTAGTTTGTCCGACTTTTCCCTCGAAATCAAACTACATTCAGATGGTTAATGGCAAGTTCTGACTTGAAGTTTTTATTTTGAGAAGGGATGATCTCTTTCCCTTTTCTCGCCCAACAGAGAACGAACACGATTTTGAAATATGGAAACCCTGAGTTTACTTTTGAAACAGACGCACAAATACCCATTTGAGCCATTAGGTAATATCAGAATAAAATATATATCATATAATATGATATATTGTATCGTGAATGATAGCACTAGCATTATTGCACAAACGTCTGTTCAATTAAACTAAACCTGAATGACCATATGTACAATTGATCTTACTTATTTTCTCAAAACCCATACAATATGGCCCATTTAATATGGTAAGTTTGATTTCTTTAAATTGTCAGAGTTGATAAATTCACTGCTTATTCTAAAAATCCATAAAGTTATTATTTAGAACTTTATGTGACATGAAAAATATCTAATATTATATGTTGTCAGTGCCTCAAGCTTCGGAACCATATAAAGTGAAATGCGTCTTCCCGATGGCCTCTATGCTCAGTATCGTATACTGCCCCATGCGGAATGCTGACCAAGTGACTATCGGGTAGAGGCTCCCCTCTTTATTGGGCATCAGAACGGGGTCATAATACCGACCGTCGTGTACGCCGAGTTGGGGTGAAAATAATTTAGGTCTTATTGTAGTTTGAGTTTAATGGAAGTGAGTTTTCGACAAAGTGGGATAATTCATTCTTATCAATAGTTGTGAACCAGCTGCACTGCGTCAGAAATAGGATCATCCCATCGGAATCATTTTTATCCCTCGGAAGGCAGACAGCTCTCTGATTGGCTGGCTCCTGATTTTAATCAGAATATTATTATTTTGTGGAACTTTTTCGAGACTTTCAAGTTCAAGGTCAGATTTAATATCCAGCTGACTTGATATTCAAATCAGCTGTTCTGCAGTAAACATTATAAACTTCGTTCAGTCCAAAACCATATGATCAAATAAGAATAAACTCTCACAGCTGAACTATAAGAGTAAACGGAAAATATAGTAAATAGACTTTTTCAAACTAACCAAGATTGACCATTCGCCGAATGGGTCCCATCATACACGTCCATACATGTCCGGATAAAAATTGGAAATGAATCATATTTGTTTGATGGTACCTGTTATCTTTATTGAGAATACTTGATTTAGATGGGTGGCGCTTGAATGATCGTGTTTATTCAGGTTTGCCGTTCATGCTGGCACCTGATTGGTCAATCCGACCCAAGAATCTTAAAATAGAGATAATTGCCATTTTATGAGAATAAAACAGGTGGGTATCCTTAAGATAATGCTTTTCAGGCGGACAGTCCCTAATCCCCAACATTTAGCGCCTGCATCCCTATCCATAAGGATATTATATTTCAGGAATACAATTCAGATTTAGACTTTGATTCACACCTTTTATGACTATGGTATCCTTAATGGATGCCATCTGTCAATGCTAACACCCTTAAGTATTTCCAGCTTTTTATACTCCAGCTTTTCATTTGTGCTTACGAGTGAAAATATTTTAAATACTTTTATATTTAGGGTTGGCACGCGAAATTAACTTATTATATTTCTAGTTGAACGAATCTTGAAGAGAAAATTTGAGAGTGACAAGTTCCGAAGAGTAGTTTTCAAGGAGACTCTACCCTTAAATCCGACAATGCTTTGCAATGTGTAAAAAACCAGCTGATCTGAAATACCCCGGCTCCGACCATTCTAGCTCACTTTTGTTCCTAATCCGGTTTTATCCCGTTTAATACATCTTACTATATCTATTCATGTCACCTGCTACGAATCGTTTCCCACAACACTATCGTAAGCAGAAAGCCAACAGCAGGTTTGGCGGACATTATTTCTTTTTTGGCCAGACATCCTTACAAATTAAGGGTGTGATAGTATTATCACTAAAATTAAACAGATTTAGATTAAAAATATATAATTTTAAATTATCAAAAAGAACAAAAGCAGATTTACACCTGTCGTTAGTAAGATCCCCCTTAAATACTGTAAGCCTGTCATTCAAAATATGTACAAAATCATTGATTTCAAATCGGACGTTTTTGTCAAAATTATCACAATATTACGTTTTCCACCTCAAATAATACAAAATCAAATTTAAATTAACCAGCAGACATTTTTTGTCTCGCGTCAAAACCGGATATTTTCACTTCCAGAACTTTCAAAAATCACGCCAGAAGATCCGAATCCGGCTGGAATAGTAAACATTAAACTTATTATGAATCCAAAAAAGCAAAATTTTTGTTCAAAGAAAAATCTTCACAAAAGAAGTTTTTAGTTTCACTAAGTTTTTTTTACTCAGATAAAAATAATTATAATTTAAATTAGTCAGATAAATATAAATTTAACCGAAGAAAATGACAAAATTGGGGTTTGTCGAACAGCTGACTGAGCTTCCAGAATTTCCTTCGGGATCTGTTGAACAGAAAATGTGTAAGAAAATTGCAGAACTTACTCAGGTTAGTCTTAAGAGTGTTACGCCCGATTTTGACCTGTTTTTGAGCAACCGGCTTTTACCAGTTTCCAGATCCGGTATTAGCTATCATAAACGAAAAAATATATCTGGACCAATATGTTGAAATTATCCGGTCATAGAGTTTAGTGGGGAGAGAATATGTGGGAATAATTCAATACAGCTTTGGTGGTTTAACACAGGTGGAACTCAGATGGTCTCTTGATTCGAATATTCGTCAAGTGGAGTTCTCGCTCTTTAGCCTCGGGCCGAACAAACCAAGGACGCAATCTGTATTTGGACACATGGGAAAGTATTACTAGGTGCGTATTTTGATTATTTGCAATTACGCATTGCATAGAGTGTTCAAAGGCCATTTTTACCCGATGACGTTACTGGTTAGCCAGGGTTGCTTATCTAGGCTGAATTTACTGGGAATCAATTTAACAGTCACATTACGAGCTGGTTGGCTACAACCAATGAGTTTGATTCTAAGGAAATGATACGGAAGGAAATTCTGTTTGTCATTTCCGGTGAGGAGGACTTGTCAAGTGGTACTTCCGGTTTGAGCGGATATCACCAAAATTCAGAAATGATGATTTTTAAATTTTATCACGGAATTGTAATCACGCGATCTATTCATTAAAGTTTACTAAACACAGGGAGTGTGCATATATGACTAACTTGGAGTTTGTCTCAATAGGATAATCTCGCACTTTTGATGGATAATCTCTACTTCACTCTTTTCTTATGACGATAAGGCACTACAGTAGTTTTCTAACAACAGTTATTGCAGAGTTACTGACTGACTTAGGGGCTGTATAATGTAGTGTTTACTTATCGATTTAGCATATTTATGAAGGAAAGGTGCGTTTGGGCTCAAATGGTCAAGGTCAAATCACACCTGAATATCAGCTGAGACTGGCATTAACCACTTCGTTTCCTTCAAATTACTTCCGGTCCATATTATTTCCGGCTGTTGTTGGCACTCATATACAGTAGCTCAAGTGTTTAGATTATCCACAAAAAACTCAAGGTTAAAACTAAAATCGAATTTTGGACACCCGTTGGGTTTTCGATGCCATCATTGTCCCGGCCCCTGCTGGGATGAAATCAGGTTCAGAAGGCTTCAGAAACTAATCAGGTGGAATATAAAGGTTCAGTTTAACTGAAGATACTGCTTCATTGAACATTCAGAGCTACTTTAGGGTCATCAAATATGCCCAATTTGGCATGAATCATGTCTCTAAGGATCCAAGACTATTTTCCTAGGATTTTCATTTTTCGTACCGTGGGAATAACTCTATTTATAACTACCAAATAGTTTTACCAAACTGGTTTTAAACCTGTGATAGTGATGGTGCTTGAATGTATTCTTGATTCGTTCCAACACTCGTTTGGTACACATGTATTCCAGGTTAGAACGAGATAAAAAGAAGTTGGTGCCGAGCCTTTTTCTCTATTGGTGGAGGCAGGTGTCGGATCAGCTGACTGATGGTTCCACCAGACGTGCTTCTTCTCTTTTCGCTCCAGGCCCCTCTCCAACTAAGACACCTTCGAGTGCAGCCACCATTCCCTCCTGCTCGACAAAATTCCCAGAAAACTTTTTTTAAATAAAAATTTTCTCTTGATGAGACCGAAGTCCGTAAAATAGTTTTATATAATTTGAACCTGGGAGTGGAAGTGTATGTAATGAACGATGGTTTGTTTCATTTAATTAACCATAGAATGAAGTCGACTCAGTTAAGCAGTTTGAAAGCCCACTAAGACATGTTTTTTCAGTAATTGTCAAGGTATTTCATGCTTAGATCAGACATTTTATGTTTGAGCCAGTAAGTATCACTGGTAGTCAAACTCATAGACAATATCTCGGATTCTAGTATTGGTTTAAAACTAGATTTCTGAGAGCTTCTGATTGGTTGATAACGATCTAAGAACCTCCCAAGGAATTCGCGCTCTAGTCCTCCTTCTAGAATTCGTTTTTCTTCCCATCTTGATCACCTGATCGAACATCTTGTCACCAGCATCAGCTG